>VZSC01014555.1:815450-857649 GCA_013398225.1 Steatornis caripensis
CTCAACGGGAGGGCACTCCTTATACCCTTTTCCCTAAACCCTGTATACATCACTCCAACTCGACCCTGACTCAGTTTCCCCTGTCCAACCACTGTATAATCACTTCTCTCTGCCCCCTCCCCGCCGCCACTCACTGTGACAGTTGCACCTAAGCACCACTCTGACCCAGTTCCCTTTCACATTCCCTTCACACAGTAAGTAATAGAGTGAATCTTGCCATCGAATCCTGTAAAGTCGCGCTTTTTTTTTTTACAAACTCATATTAAAAATCACCTTTCCCTCATATCTTTGGTGGTGATTCTTTGAGCGACCGTTAAACCTTAACCACTCTCCCCCGCGACACTCGTCCATTTGAAATTGCAGATGGGAATCCTGCTCCTCAGTAAGAAAAATCTTTCTGACAACAATGAGGAACCGGGAAGCATCTGGTCTGCCTTCCCCTATCCTAATCTCATGGGAACAGTAGCTACCACTCAAGAATCTGACCTTTCAACTGGGTTGTGCTTGAATTATTCTGGTACGCTCGCCCTTTCAACCCATCTCCTGCTTTCAGTTCATCTTAATTTATTGCCTATTTCCATAATGTGCTCCTTTGGTGACCTGTATATAAACAACAGTAGCTTATACAAATCAACGTTTTTTTCATTCGGTTCAAATGCTTTCATATTTACCTGGCACTTGCATAGTATTTTGAACTAAAAATCTCTCACTTTGGATATCCCAGGTCTTATCCTAATGTTATATTTCCTTCTCATTTGCCTTGTAGCATTTGCAAGAATGAATCATGAAATAAGTAAAACTGTTAAGTGACAATATTGCTTATGTTACTGTGCTTGGAATAAATAGACTTTATCATCATAACACGCTGAGCCACCCTAACAGCCGTCAGCACATCATAAACTCACACTGCAGTACCACACATCCATTCCTAAGGGTTCCTCCACAGCCTAAAAGCTCTGAATACACTTTATTTCTTCACATTCCTTGAGATATCATTGCCCTGGAGACACTTCCTATGAACAGTCAATGCCAATGGCAAAGCCAAACAGGTTTAATTCCACTCTTAAGAACGTTCTCTGCTTTTAAGACATTCATTGAAAACATTAACTCACAAGACGTTCTGAGTAACGTTCTGATGGACACATCAGCAATGGCTGCTGCTAGCAGAAACGAGTGATGTTTAGACTTTCATGTTATACTAAGCACTAATATCAATTATGAGTTCTTGTACACTTACAACATACCGTGTTCACTGGTCTGTACTTGTAAATCAGTAAATTGATCATTAATGTAATGTAACACATTCGTATCTTTGCTGTAGAGAAGGACAGCACAGCATCTCATATGAAAGCAATAAAATTCATTCCCCAATGAAATCAAGCAAATAAACAGGTTTCACAGAAAATATCAGACCCCTTATGATCCAGCCTTACTTGTGCACATGAGCTCAAGCTTGGAGCCACTCACCCCTCTCCTACCCCTCTGCCTGCAGCACGTATAGTACATGCTTGGGCATAGGCACTGAGAGCTTTATGACATCGTACATGGCAATGAACAATTGAGTTTAAAATACAACCACAAGCATTTATAACAAAAACCACAATGGAATCCTGGGTCTGTCCGCGTGAGCGTGCACATTGTCTCGAGTTGTAGCATGAAGTACACAGGAAGCTTCTGTGTTTTACCTTCTTTCTAATAGTTAGAAAGCTTCTTGGCTGCATTTTATTACCTACCCTTGAATAATTAAGACTATTTGCTCAATGGTGCAGCACCTCAACACATGAATGAATAACACTAAACAAACGTATTCCTAGTGAACCTCCACTGACTTCACTACATTTTACTACATCTAGATCTCAGACTGGCAGACGCGTGAACAAGCATGAAGCTCGCATTCTAGGTCCAGGCAGCCCAGAGAGTCTCCACTCTAAGCTGGCTCTGATCCTAACAACTTTAACTGAATCACTTAACCTCTCTTCTTGGTTTCCCATCTTTCATCTGGAACATTAATGCGCATTTCACAGCCCTGATAAAAAAATTCCATTATTTAAAGTTGCACAGTGCTTTGAAGATGAAAGGGACTATGTTTTGTCACTAGCACAGCTTCAACAGAGAGACGTGGTTTATTTTTGCTCAGGAAATTTCCGCCATTTAGTTCTGTTTGAAGAATGTATTTATCTGGAGAAAAATCTACTTTATATGAATAAAAAGTATTTTATTTAATAACATGTCCGGAAAAAAAAAAAAGGAAACATGGCACAACAGGAAAAGATCCTGGATATTAAATGCTGGCTGGATCAGAAAGCTGCATTGTCTCTCCAAAGCACCCTGGAGATTTAGGGGATCCCTGGAGTGATCTTACATGTTGTCCATGACACAAGCCAGAGCAGGCAATTGTATTGCATCAGAACTCCAAGAGTCCTAAGCTTCAAGAAAGGTTTGCCTTTTGCTTCGTGCCCCTCACTTCATACCCAAGATAATCACGCAGCAGACCTTCCCTGTGAAGTCAGAACCTCACCTACTGGTGTCAACAGAGATCTTCTGCCTGGATGAGCAGTTCTTGCTCCTGAAGTGGGTCCTGCTTCATCAAAGCTGCATTGGTACGTATTGCCATAATAAAGTGCACGTTGCAGAACATGACCTAACGGAACATCTTGTATGCTTCCTTGACTTCTTGCTGGTCAGAGGTGTATGACAGCTGGGGCCTGAAGCAAGGAGGCTACATGGATCTAGACTTGCTTGCTGTTTCCACACACTGACCCACTCCTGCTGCACAAACTGCCAAGTTTATGCTACTTCCACAAAATATGACATCATGTGATTTTTTTCCCCTTCATTTCTTTCAAATAGAGGGGTTGCTTTTGTTTTGTTTAATTTGTTGTAGCTGCTGGCATGTGAGAGGAGAACAGCATGCCAGTTACAAGAGTTTTGGAAGCTGGATTCATTCTGCTGTAACGGGTTGCTCAGGGCTCTCTACGTTTTTCCATTTCCTTGGCAGAGCTGCAAGCAGTACAATCTCAGAAGACAAATTACAGAGGCATTTACCCAGTTCTGGGGCTTGTCATTTGCTATTCAGGCTTGACCGAACTGGCATGATGTAGTGAGTGTGCTCCACTGCTTGTGGGACAATTTTCTTGGCACTGCAAAGAGACTTGTCATCGTATTTTTGGACAAATACACTGTGCTAAACATACCTAAGTGTTGTAGGCCACAACCCTAGACGATGTAAACCAGCACAGCTTTACAGAAATCAACACAGCTGTTTACATCCAACTACTGCTAAGAATCCAGTCCTTTAATGTCCTATCGGTTTGAGAACAGGGACTTTTAAAAGATACAGCACTGCAGGATTTGTGTTTATTAGTGTACAAGCTTTAAAATGGTCATCATAAAAGCTTCCAACAATAACCAACCAACACCATTCATGCAGTAGTAGTATGTGGACTTCCCCAGCTTATAAATAATGAGCATGTGTATTATATGTGTTGCTACCGTGTGTATTTGTAAAGTTGTTCACAGCTCAGTAACAGTAAAAGTCACACTAGGGCAAGTTTACCAGAGAAGCCCACTTCATACCCAGTAAAACCTGACTAGCTCTCACATCTCACAGGGTGCTAATTCTCCTTCAATAGTCTTCTTGCCCCGAACACTCTTTCCTTTTTCCCCCCAAAGTGTTTTTGCTCTATCACAATGGCCATTTCAGCCTCTGACTTCAACTGTATTACTTCGTGAGCTTCTTTTTATGTGCCAGTTCTTGGCTATTTTCCATATGCGTATTTCACGCATAGCCGGCCCAGACACCTCTCCCTGCCAGTGCTCAGGTCTCATGCTCCGTCTTGAGTTTGAGAGATATTCACTGAAATATTGGTCAAAGTGCTTAAGTTTGTTCATGGACTCACAGCTTTGTAGGAAGACCTTTAAAACAAAAAGGAAACTATTTTTAATGTTTAAATGAAGTATGTGAGAAGTGAGACAGTAGAAACAAAGGCTCAAATTCTTTCCCCTTCCACACATCTCCTCCAGTTTGACTTGACCTGCACAATCAAGACAGCGCTGCATCTAATGCTGGGACAAGATACCAAGCATCAAAGGAGGATTGAACTCAAAGTGCAACAGAGCTGTGAAATAGCTCTAGGCAGGTACTTTTATTTTAGGATCCAGCTCTTTTATTCCTAAAATTGTTCAGAAACAAGGAGAGAATAAGTCACAGCTCTTATCTCAGAGAGGCAAGGTTTCCTCCTCTTCTACAGCTGTGGAGCCTCCCCTAATCCAGAAAGTGCTGCTCGAGGAAGGAAAATCCCAAGCAGAGTATCCTTGCCTTTCATGAACCCACGCTGATCGGGCCTGATGGCCTGTATGTGCCACGTGACCGCACTCAAGATGGCTCCACAGCCTTCCCCAGCACCGAGGTCAGGCTGAGAGGCCTGTAGTTCCCCAGATCCTCCTTCCAGCTCTTCTTTGTAGACAGGCACCATATTTTCTAACCTTCAGTCAACTGGGACCTCCCCAGTTAGCCAGGACTGCTGACAAATAACTGAAAGTGGCACCCTATCTAGAGCAGCACTTCATCTGTTATTCACTTCAAAGCCTTTCCTAATATGCTGTAAGGTTCTGGAAATTATTCATTCAACAGGTTAATTCATTAAATAGTTGGAATACTTTCCCTTCATTGCTTACACAAAGAGTTTATCCTGTGGTTTTGCTTTAATGATTATTTGTATAAGGTATTAAATTGACTAGTAATAGATAATTTAAAGAAAAAATATATTGGCTAACTCTATTAAGTTAAACTAGGTTTCTGCACCAAGCATGGAAACGTAACACAGTTATGCTTCCTTTCACCACCACTTTGATGGACGGCGATACTATGGAGGAGAAGAAACCTTGCATTAGCACAATACAGCAGTGCATAAAGGCTTCAAAAACCAGCTGCATTGCTGAAGCTGAAGTGAACAGGAAGAGCTGATCGTTGAAGGAAAAGCCATTACAGGTTGTAAGAAGGAACAGTCCAGCTGGGGATTCAAAGCAAGGATAATGGCCACTGGGTTCATCTTCCTGGTTGTCTCCTTTACACGGCAAGGCTCAAAACTAGCAATGTCTGCATTAGCTTTAAAGCCCTCTGCAATACCAGTATAGAAACACAGGGATTAGGAGAGAACTCAGTTTTAATGTGACCCTCTTCATTGTCTGTTCCACTGCCCTTCCCCCACACCACCTCCATTTGCCCAAGTCCTTCAGTCCCTGCACCCTGACCCACCCCAGCGCAGTCACAGCTCTGGGACAAAGATTACCCTTACCACACACCTGCGTGAAGCACTGAACTTCAAGGTCTTAATATTTCATGACAAGTTCCCTTGGCAGGATGTGGAGGGGCTGTCTCCATAAAAAAAGAACAGTTACTTATCACCAACAAATCTATTAGGATCCTAGATCCCACGTGTATGGGCCCATACATGTGTGTGCACATCACGAAGAAAGGCTCTAAGAAAAACATTTTCTGATTTAGTTCTTTGCTGAGACATAGCCACTGGAGACACTTCTGTTTGTCTGGGCAGCACCAAGACAAAAAAGATCAAGTAACGCAAACACGCCAACTCTTCTTAGTTCAAATCCTTTTCCCAATTCTTTCTTCTAATATACAGTGTCATTTTGCACCTAAGTGAACCCCAGCAGTGTCATGAAGTCTTTCTTGCAGAAAATGTTAAAATAAAGTCTAACTCCTACATTTTTAGGAAGGAAGTAGTAGAAATCAAAAACATAGAAAACTGCCCTTCTGACTCAGAGCCCAGAAAATGGCTCCTGAGACTTCAGCAAGCCTGAGGGGACCTCAACAGCGTAACATTAACAGGGATGCTTTTTGAATTACCTAAACAAAAACAACTTGAAACCAGTAAAATGGAGCCATCCAGTCTTTATCTGAGCAAGATAGTCTTTATCTGGGATATCTTCTCATCCCATGAAGGAAGCAGGATCAAAAAAAAAAAATCCTACTTTCTAGGAAATGACAGCTGGAAGCTGCCATGCAAATTATGCTGTTTACTGTCTCAACTGCTTCATTTTCACACAGAAGAGCTTGCTTCGACACAAACTCTTTCCTATGCCAGTGATCTCCCAGCCTTCAGGGACCATCTACATTGTCACTACCATGAGACAGGGACCATCACTTCCGTGTCATGCATATCCACAGTGAATAATAACTAGAGCCAGCCAGTCTCCCCCATCAGACTGTGTGCACATATCCCAGGTTGAAAGTCTCATTTTCATATCAGAGTCTATTTTCCTTCAGGCTAAATCCTTCACCATCTTTTCTCTGACTCCTGCCATATGCAAATGTCAAAGGGTCATATACAAAACAGTAAGATGGAAAGGAGTGAGGACAGAAACATCTACCAACCAGGGTGGTGTTGCATGGAGACTCTCAGTCCCAGACCAGAGGCGTTTTCCTCTTTGCTGTCTTTCAGCATAAAGGAATAAGCACTGTGCAAATAAATAATGATAAAGGAGATCCAGAGATACAAAAGGATTTTAATGGCTGGCTTTCACTGGGATCCCAATCATGCTTTGCTTGCAGTGCTCGCCTTGTTTGGAATAATGTTGCATCATTTCCCTGACAAAGAGAAGGAAGACTGCAGATCTTCTGGATTCACTGAATCTCAGAAAATGCAGATTGTTCTCTTCCAATTCAAAGAAGTGGCAGTAACAAATTTTCTAGTAGCTATTCAGGGACTTAAAAGAGCAGTTAAGCTATCACACTCAAATATATATCCCTTTCCCTAAAAAGATTTTGTAGCCCCCCGCCCCGTACCATTTGTGTATTTGGAATGGATTTCCATACTTCTGAACTGAAACAGATGGAGATTAAGTGACATGCATAAAGGGCCCAGAAAATTTTCATTTAGCAATCACAGATTGAAGAGTTTTGAGGACTAATTTGAAAAGTACTAAAGAAGCCATGACAAGGCCAACGCTGTTGCTGTTTGTGCTGGGTCATGACAGACCTTGCTGCTGCACGTCAGACATTCTCCGCGAGACTGAACTTCCCAACGTCAAAGCTCAGGATCGTCTTTCCTCCTGGACTTCCCCCTTTCCTTTTTGCTCCACATACATGTTTACACATAAGCAAATGGGAGAGAACGCCTATGAATTAACAGTCACGCCTTCTAGAAAGAATTGAAGGGACAGAAATAAAAGAACAATAATATTGATAACTGCTCAGACGCTGTAGTGTCATGGGCTGAGACACAGGCTCTTTTCATTGCATTTTATGCCAGAGCATTTCTCTACCTGGCTGGGTGGGCCGAATTAGCACAGAGATGTGATGTCTGCTCGTGAGATGAGCAACAGCCTGTTCAGCCAGTGTAACTTCACCTTGTTTCACTGTGATCCTAGAAGGGCTTCATTAGTTCTGCCTGATCTCCATGAATACTGCTTCACGAGACCAAATCACTCCCTGGCTTCCTACTTCAGTGCCTTTTCTGCCAACCTTCATGCTTCAGCTGGGCAGGCTTTACAGCAGCAGCAACCACCTGCAGCCTGGGAGCATCTGCACTCACTGTCGTCTCCTCTTTTCAGTGCCAGCTTGTAAGACCTCTCAGGAGCAAAACGTAAAGGTCCACAGGAAGACCCTATGCTGCAACAAGGCAGGAGTTTCCCATGAGTGCTGGCTGTCATCGCTATAAAAGGAGTCATCCTCTCCTTTGAAGTAAAGTTGGGTGAAGAAACACAACTTCAGTAAAAGCTGCCTGGGGCTATCTAAAAGGCCTTTGAAAAACATTCAAAGATCCTTGTGAAAACTACCCATCACATACACAGCTCCAGCTAACAGATATAGCAGCTGTCCTAATGTTCTGCAACTCACTGTGGGTGCTTAGGGCTCCTTCTCTGACACTTAAGACAACATTTTATTAAACATTTGTTGCAGAGTAAGCATACACACTCTAGGAGTCATCCCACAGCAGTGACACACAGATTTGCAATACCAGTGACACACTTGTACCCTTGAAGTCTCCAAAGACAAACATGGTCAGGCTCTAGTACTTGCATCCTTAGAGAGCAGCAAGGAGACCTGTACATGTCCCAGACCCTCATGGGAATCTCAGGCACGGAAAAGCAGCAGGACTCCCAAGTAGAGGGCCACAGAGATGGCTACCTCTCACAGCTGCTCAGGATGACTTTATCCCCCATGCCACTGGCTCTGAATAACCTGACTGGATCTTTGAAATTCTCTCCACAACTTTAAGAGCAAGCTAGGCTGACAGCAGATGTAGGGAAGAACAGAAAAAGGTCTATTTCTCAGGAGGATCAGCCTCCTGTACAGGAAGGACAGGGTGCCCAGCATGCCAGAGATGTATTCTTTGCCAAAACGCCAAAAGGAAGCAATAGAAAGCTGTAAGTCAGTCTGCCAGTTCCACAAGCACAAACTGACTCCAAAACTAACACTGAATTACAAAGAGTTACTTTTCTGTTTGTGTTAAGCAACCCTCCCAAACAACACTGAAAAAAAGTTCACTATTTAAGCAGTGAGTGATGAGACCACCAGACATTTATCAGCAGAGACAACAGTTAAAATAAAAAACAATTAAGAAGACGGAAGCACTTCGATTACAAGTTCTGCATTTCCCCCCCAGAAGTAGTATGCTTTGTACATAGAGAAACAAGGGTTCTGGTTATGGCATGCATTAAGCAACCAGGAAAAAAAAAAAAATCAGAGCATGGAAATCTCAAAGCAAGTTAAACAAAAGGAAAGAATTTTCAACATTCTGACACAAGAAGAAATATTTAGAGAAGTTTAATTAGCACTGACCACCATACATTAGGCTTGCTATTTTCCCCAAGGGGCTTGACATTTTGGATGCTGCGAGAACACTGAGAAATATCAGCTCTTGAAGAAACAACTGTTGTTAAAAATCTAAAACCCACTCTGAAATACAAAGACTATTTGCATAGTATTAAAATAATAGCTGGTACTGTCAGTCTGGGCTCAGTGAGAACAGAACTACTCAGAGGAAGCACATGAACCTTACAAGTGATGTACTGTGGAGGTTTTTGCAAAACTTTGCCTCACATGCTTGCACCTACAGCTGAGACCACCGACAAGAGCAGAACTGCATTTACTCCAGGGCAGCCACTACTAACTGACCTGTGTTTCTACACCTACCTTCAGAAAGTCACCTCTGCAATGCAGCTGGCTGCTTCCGACCAATAAAACCTGAAAATCTCCTGCAAACCCCACGCACAACTGTTCCTTCAAGTCTTCTTCCATTACTGTCTCCTACGGAGTCATCTCCGCAAGGTAAACAAAGCACCCCACAAGTCACAGCACAGCCACAGCTGGTATACAGGCAGGCAAGGCACCCAAAGCTGCGGCTTCCAGATTTGGAGACGAAACTTCCAAATGGCAGCTGAAACTGCCGTCACCCTGTGGACCGTATAGAACCTCCTGGTTGCTTGGGAAGGTTTTCTCTAGAGTGAATGTACTGGATCATGTTGTATCTCACCCCAAGTGATGCACAGCCTCCTCATCTCTGATCCACGCTGAATGCAGGCACCAATGCCTCCACATAAGTTTTGCTAACCAAGTAATCCTTACACTATGTTTTTGCACCAAGCAAAATTTCCTGTCCTTCCTTTAATGCTCAGCCATCAAACTGTTTACTTGAATCTCCTGATCTCTCTTGTCTGCTCCAATCAGCCAACAACTCTAAGGATCTTGGTACTATGTCCTATGTTTCCCCATTCCCAGAGAGCCACCCTTGAGTGGCTGACTGCTATGGAACTTCCATTCAAATCTCTCCAAAAGCCTCAGCTCTATCACAGCACTGAAGAAAAACTTGGGAGAGGCCACGCCAAACAAGAGTGAACAGCAAACTACGACACCGAAGCCAAACTTGGCAACAACAGAGATTTCCTTGAGGCACTCATGACAGTAAGTCATAGGGTCTTTGAAGTAAATATGGCATAAGTCACGACAAATGCTCTCTCAGTGACTGGTCTCTGTATTTTCATGTAAATAAAACGGGGTTTTGATCTGCTTAAGGTCAATTCCCATCACATTAGTTTACATTTGCATAATTTTTATTTTCTTAATCATTTATTTCATTTGCTTTGCATTCTCAGAATCCAAGGTCTTCACAACAAGGAGCTCAATGTCTTTTTTTGCTACAGAAAACAAAAAATAGCGCCGAATTCTGCAGATGCAGGCACAAAGCCATCGGCACATCCATCCATGAGAATTTTTCAATGCTGCACAGCTCTCCGCTGTCACTGGGGGTCTGGATGCAGTCATTACTCCTGTCGATCTTTAGGATCCAGAGATCAAGAACCAGCTTTATCATTCCACTTTGATGAGCTTAGATATTGTGGTCCCTGGAAGTAATCACGACCATCTGTGTTTGCCTATGGTTATTAGAGATGCACTGTATGAACCAGAGATCACTGGAAAGGTTCACTGACTTCAGCCTGTGTCAACATACACCAGGTGAGAATTTGACTCTTTCTTTACTTACTGGAAAGACAAAAGCACAGAGCTTTTGCTCCTGAGGCCGTGCAGCAGACTCATGCACTTTGGCTCTCCTGATAGTTCCAGTTGGCTGAATGAGCTGAATTTGTGCTTAAAAACAACAAACTTCCCACCCAAAAAGCAGTATTTGTCACATTTATTACAGGAAAAAAAAGAGGGACAAGTTATGAACACATACCNTGACTCATGCACTTTGGCTCCCCTGATAGTTCCAGTTGGCCGAATGAGCTGAATTTGTGCTTAAAAACAACAAACTCCCCACCCAAAAAGCAGTATTTGTCACATTTATTATAGGAAAAAAAAGAGGGACAAGTTATGAACACATACCTGCTTTGAAACTGTAAGTTTTCTGAAAGCAGTATGTGTCAGTGTAAATCCACCCTGCACATCAGCAATCAGACACAGAGCCCTCAAACTGTGAGGGGATGTGAGGGGCAGTGTTTATTTACACTGCAGCATCCCAGAGATTTCCAGATTTCTCACAGAGCGCTAAGATCACCTGAGAAGGGAGGGATGAAACAAGCTTGTTATAAGCAACAGCAAGTACTTAAAGATATGCCCTTTTGGATGTGCAATGTACTTTAAATGGCTGGTTGGAAAGCTTGGCGGTTTTCAGCCCATCTGACTGCCAGCAAGTCTTCATGAGTTAAGGACATTGTGAAACCAAAGGAAGCTCTTCCAGCAGTTCCTTCAATATTATAGAACCCTAGAATGGGTTTCGTTGGAAGGGACCTTTAACAGTCATCTAATACAACCCCCTAATACAACCAGTGTAGGAAAAGGGTGTGCTGCCCGTGTGGGTCTCACCTACCTCTGGAATTCCAAAGCCTGCGTGGCCTTCCCAGCTTCCCAGCTCTAGGACAGGCTCCATTGCTAAAAGCTTTCAGGGTGATACTGGAGCTCCCAACCCTAGCCCCTTCCCCAGCTGCCAGCCCTCCAGTTTGATCCTGAATTAGTCTTTTTGGTCCAGAAAAGTCTTGCACATGGTTCCAAATGAACTCTCCCTCCATCCCTCTGCCTTTGAGATCAAATCAAGTTGTACCTGCTACAAAGAAGTCTAGCAAAATCAAATGTCTATTTCAGCTTTTAAATCACTTGGCCACAAACTAAACTGCAAGGTGCATTCAAAGAGTTAAAACATGTGCCTAGCTCTGCTTGCTGTAAACTTACAGTGCTGTAATTTTGATTATTTTTAGAGCGCACAGTTTCTGTCATTTTTTGCCATTTATAAAAGCAACTTAAAAGAAAATTAATTGGTTTATAGCTTTTTTAATTACTCATGTCAGCATATTGATGTCTTATGATGATCTGGTACATTAAGACTAAGCGAATTAAAAGGCAATGGCACACTTGTGTCAAAAGCTAATATAGACATCTGCACGTACTAAGTGCTGTTATATTTAAGTGGTCTTCACAAGAAGAGCCAAATCTTCTTTTACACACAGTACAACCCTTGCTTACATGTCTGCTCAGAGCAGCGCGATTAACTTGACCAGGCTTGGTACAGAGCAGCACTCTTCAGCCCGAGTGAGATACAATATAATTACTCTCTCAGGAGAAAGCTAAAGGCAAGCCTCAGAGCAGACCTTCTCAGACATTCACGTACAATTGTGTCTTAGGATTTAATTAGTCTGAGCTGACCTGAAAACATTTGCTATGATATCCGCTCTGTGAAGGAAGGCACAGCGCAAAGCCAAAGTGGCAGTGACTCAAAACAAGTCCAACATACCACTGTAAAAAAGAACTGAAAATAAAAGATATAATCAGTGCTTCAATGGTTCTTAAAAATCACTAAGCATTGTCAAATACTCATCTTTGACAAGGATCAGCAGCACTGAGCAGAAGACACTGAACTACCTCCAAGTCCCACCAACTGTAGAAGAGCTCATTAAAAATGCATCCAAGAAACAATTTTCTCATGCTGCAAGTCAAGTTTTATTTAAACAAACTAAAAGCCAGACAACTAAGAAACTACAGGGAACCAGGCACCACACGCATCTCAGAATCTCTGAGGCTTTGTGCTGGAGAGCAATCACTCAGCCCTGAATGCCCGAGCTGGACTCTCCGTGAGAATACAAAGCGCTTTCCACTTCCCCCACGAATCCTTAATTCCACAATCTGGAGAATGCTGTTGGGAGCTTAAATGATTGGCATTTGAAGCCAAATGCAAGTTACTAAACACAAAGAAGATGAAGGTTTCTAATACTCGGTTTTCCGTCTTCGTTCTTTGCTTCCACGGTGTCGTGGTTTAACTCCACCCAGCAACTCAGACCCACACTGCCGCTCACTCACTCCCCCCCCCGCTAGGATGAGAGAGAGAGAATTGGAAGGGTAAAAGTGGGAAAACTAGTGGCTTGAGAGAAAGACAGTTCAATAGGTAAAGCAAAAGCCATGCACGCAAGCAAAGCAAAACAAGGAATTAATTCATTACTTCCCATCTGCAGGCAGCTGTTCAGCCATCTCCAGGAAAGCAGGGCTCCATCACACGTAACCGTTACTTGGGAAGACAAACGCCATCGCTCCAAACATCCCCCTCTTCCTTCTTCCCCCAGCTTTATGTTGCTGAGCATGATGCCATATGGCACGGGACATCCCTGTGGTCAGTTGGGGTCAGCTGTCCCAGCTGTGTCCCTTCCCAAGTTCTTGTGCACCCCCAGCCCCCTCGCTGGTAGGGTGGGGTGAGGAGCAGAAAAGGCCTTGGCTCTGTGTAAGCACTGCTCAGCAATAACAAAAACATCCCTGTGTTATCAACACTGTTTTCAGCACAAATCCAAAACACACCCCATATTAGCTACTGTAAAGGAAATTAACTCTATCCCAGCCAAAACCAGCACACACAGACACCAGCAGGTATCTTGTGCTCAGAGTCCAGTATTGGATGACATGAACCTATAGTGCCACATCTCACCTAGGATGTATTATCTCTTGGAGTTCCCCAGCTCCTCAGATTTTCCTCTGTCTGCTGACTGCACTCACCTCCTAAGATGTGGCCCTTCAAGCAGTCATCCTAAATGCTCAACAACCTCAATTTCAAATTCCCTGGTCTTGTTCTTTCACTCCCTAGGTTTGCTCCTCGCCATAGGGCTTTGTGCAGTTTATTTTGGAGGTAATTAGGCAGCTATAGTAAGTCCTTCTCATGCAGCCTGAAAACTAGACTGAATGTCGAACAGGGAGTTAAGAAGCATGGGAAATGGAGCAAGGGAGGTGCGTGTGTGGGGAGAGAGGCATCACAAAGCTTCCTATGGCGAAGAAGAATCAGCTTCATTTTCAGTTGCTCCTTGCAGATGTTTGGGTTTTCACCAGTCTGTCTCAAACAAAACTCTGATCTTTACTCCGAAGTCCCCACAGCCTCATTTCTCAGTCCCTCAGCAACCATCCTCACATCACACTACTCACCTCTAGTCCATGCTTCATTTTTCGCCTGCTACCTCTTCCTATTTTTCCCTATCCAAATAGCACCTCGCACACTCCGGGCTCCTCTCTCCTTACAGGTACAGGTCTTGTCTGGAGTCTCATCAGCCCCAGCCATTGCAGGATTCTTTTCTCTGTCCTTGAATAGACACAGACTCCCTTTTCAGCTGTCTACATCCAGTCAAGGACTGGTATAAACAACAAGAAAAACTGACCAGCACTTTGGCACGTCAACCCTCTCTGTGTATCCCTCCATCGACGAACTCACACTCTTCTCATACTGCAGCAAGGAAGGAACTTTCACCTTTTCATGAGCCTATTTTCAAAGCTGTCTCTTTTTTTGCCTTCCCTCATACGGTCACTCATGTTTCAGAGGAGCTGCCATAATCGTTCACATTACTGCTTTCAAATATGCCACATAAGAAAAACTAAGTATACCAAGTTTGTAACATGTTCTTTCTAGCCATTATCACACTGACCTCAGCGCAGTAGCATCTCCTTATGCTTCTCCATGTGCGGACTTCAGAAATGACCTTTTTGTTCTGCAGTATTATGACAGCGATACCCACCCGTTTCTAACACTACTCCAAAAATTGCAAGTAGTATCTTTCTGACTAGCTAAAATGAATATGCTCATCAGCCCCAGTACGTTTTCATCCATCGTAAGTTTAAAGAACTTCCAGAAGCAACAGATAAAAGCAGGACTGAGTGAAGTCCCATACAGTGGGGCATGAAACCCCAGGTAAGTTTCATTCTGCTTTTACTTTTGCATGCTCAATCTCGGTAGGACAATCCCCAGAGATGTCTATTCATATGCAATGTGAGGTCTCCTTTTCCTTCCCCATGCCAAAACTAATGCATTACCATCTGTTCACAACTAACAGACACGAACTGCTTCCACAACGATCCTGTGTAAGAGCTGGAAAACTCAAGCCAATCTCTGCCCAACACAAACACGCACTGCGACAAAACCGATGAAAACACGACAATGCCATCCCCCTAACCATGCACGTCCATCCCCCGTCTCATGTCATGGGCAGAAAGATGAGAATTCATAAGAATGCTGCTTCCCAAGAGCTTTGCTGAACTGAAAAAGGAATAGAACTGTCTCATTCTGTTTTATTATTTATAACATCCCAAATCTTTCTCGTAACCAGCCAGTGCAAAAGCACTGACAAGTGAATATGAATGGAAAGCTTCGTCAACATGCAAGAATTAATGCAAAAAACCCACAAGTTTCTTAGAAATGAGAACTTAGAACTTCAAAGTCAAGTCAACCGAAAAGCAACCTGTCAGGGCAGTAACAAAGGAAGTTGGTGCCACACGCATGGCAATTACTCCATCTGCAAATTCCGCTGAAGAGCAGAATTAACGATAAAAAGAATCACATCCAGCAATGAAGGCCCTCCCCGCTAGTCAAACGAGGGATCCTTCCAAAGACAATATAAGCAAATGAGGGGAGAAAGCTAAGGGAACAGAACAAAAGCAACATCCCAAAATACTTGTTAAGAGTCCGTTTTGTGATTTCACGTGTATAATTGAGAGCCATCAGAACTGCAGAGTCACTGTTACTGCATGGTCAACATTAGCTCAACGTGTTTCTTGAAGTTACTTGGCGCAGAGGGAAGAAAAAGAAGATCAAAGACACAACCAGTTGTGCTGCCAGCATCAAAATGCTGATATAGAAGTAACGTATAATGAGAATTTCTCTTGGTATACTCAACATTGCTGCATGTGGAAATAGAAATTAAAAAAGTTCCGCTGAGAGTCAGTATTACCTATTGATTTTAAGGCCTACACCAAATAACGGTAATTGTTTTGAATTGACTTCTGCAGAAGCATATACTCCAGCATAGGCCTAAACCTATACTAATGACAAAAATCAGCTTTTTTTCCAGGATGCAAAAGTATACTGCAATTCCCATACACAGTCATAGGACTATGCAATAAGATTTATGGTTCAGAGCACTGACTGTCTACCCTCCCCAAATTAAAAATAGTGGAGCTAAAATGATTTGATACTATCCCAGAAAGAGGAGGATGCTTAAAATACTTAGAAACCCGCAGAGGCTAGCTGGCCATTCTGCGCTACAGACAAGCCTTCAAGTTTAACTTCAAGGAGTTATCTGACATTCACCTGTGAAAAAAGTATAGAAAGAGCTATAGTGGTTTCAGTTACCCACCTTACAGATGCTCCTTACTGCTCAGTGGCTGACCAAGCAGGCACCCGAGGTCTGTTTTAGTGCCTAAGTCGGTGCTTCTATTCCAGGCTGAACTTCCAAATACACCCTCCAAACAGAAGAGAAAGAGCATCACCTCTTTGGCTCTCACTGGTACCTCGGGGCCACGTGGAAGACAGGTTGGCAGAAGAGGCAGACAAGCGCTCTTGAAGAGTAATTTACTACATTGCTCCTCATTATACTTACCTCAATGTTCAAAATAACTCTTACTCAGGGGTCTGCCTTATTTTGGATGCCAGGATTTGAAGGTGTCCCTTATTGCTTCCCCCCCTGGAGAATCACTAGCAAGCACCAAACCGTTCACGTGGACAACAGATACATGATAGCACTTGCTCTGTTTTTAAACCACTTTGTGGAGAATTTTTATGAGATCAGCTAACTCACAGGGAAGACCAACTGCGTGTTTCTCAGCTGCCACTACATCAAAATGAAACGAGGCTGTTTTCCAGATTAAACTGATAAATTCATACCCCTGGTGATGCAAGTCCTGTTTAACTCAGCCCTCTCAAGGTTTTACCTCAACACATTCATGCCTCCATCACCATTTCAGCTTAACAAGTATGGCTTCAAGTAGGAAGCTCACATCTTTTGGGGAAGGGAATAGAGGGGAGCTTTCCACTTACTCCTGCATATATTGAGGCAGAAGTTAGTTCTTTCGCTCAATTAAAATGAAACCTTAAATACTAAAATTGTATTCTTTTCTTAATTATTCCTGCTGTTGCAAAACTATGAGCACATATGTCACTGGAATAGAAAGATCAGTCGCATAGGTAATAAGTTTTACTGAGTTCTCAGAACCGTATCATCCGTCCACCGGACTTTTTAATTTGCCATATGAATGGTTCAGCGTAACACCAGCTCATGAAGTATTTGGGTAGGATAGAGCTCATGCTGAGTGCTTTCCTGAGCCAAACAAAAGTATTCTCCAATGTGTACACAGATTAGAGAATACTTTTTTTTTTNCGCTACAGACAAGCCTTCAAGTTTAACTTCAAGGAGTTATCTGACATTCACCTGTGAAAAAAGTATAGAAAGAGCTATAGTGGTTTCAGTTACCCACCTTACAGATGCTCCTTACTGCTCAGTGGCTGACCAAGCAGGCACCCGAGGTCTGTTTTAGTGCCTAAGTCGGTGCTTCTATTCCAGGCTGAACTTCCAAATACACCCTCCAAACAGAAGAGAAAGAGCATCACCTCTTTGGCTCTCACTGGTACCTCGGGGCCACGTGGAAGACAGGTTGGCAGAAGAGGCAGACAAGCGCTCTTGAAGAGTAATTTACTACATTGCTCCTCATTATACTTACCTCAATGTTCAAAATAACTCTTACTCAGGGGTCTGCCTTATTTTGGATGCCAGGATTTGAAGGTGTCCCTTATTGCTTCCCCCCCTGGAGAATCACTAGCAAGCACCAAACCGTTCACGTGGACAACAGATACATGATAGCACTTGCTCTGTTTTTAAACCACTTTGTGGAGAATTTTTATGAGATCAGCTAACTCACAGGGAAGACCAACTGCGTGTTTCTCAGCTGCCACTACATCAAAATGAAACGAGGCTGTTTTCCAGATTAAACTGATAAATTCATACCCCTGGTGATGCAAGTCCTGTTTAACTCAGCCCTCTCAAGGTTTTACCTCAACACATTCATGCCTCCATCACCATTTCAGCTTAACAAGTATGGCTTCAAGTAGGAAGCTCACATCTTTTGGGGAAGGGAATAGAGGGGAGCTTTCCACTTACTCCTGCATATATTGAGGCAGAAGTTAGTTCTTTCGCTCAATTAAAATGAAACCTTAAATACTAAAATTGTATTCTTTTCTTAATTATTCCTGCTGTTGCAAAACTATGAGCACATATGTCACTGGAATAGAAAGATCAGTCGCATAGGTAATAAGTTTTACTGAGTTCTCAGAACCGTATCATCCGTCCACCGGACTTTTTAATTTGCCATATGAATGGTTCAGCGTAACACCAGCTCATGAAGTATTTGGGTAGGATAGAGCTCATGCTGAGTGCTTTCCTGAGCCAAACAAAAGTATTCTCCAATGTGTACACAGATTAGAGAATACTTTTTTTTTTCCCACAGCAGTATTTGGATCGCTTTTTATCACTTTAATAGCAGATGGCTAATTTATATATGGCTATTTTCAGGCAAACTTTACCCGCATCTTGTTTAACCACACTAAAACCAAAAGGAAAATCTCCAGGGCTGACATTCCATAGCAAGGCGAGGCAGGGGTGTGGGGAACGGAATCTTCCATATTGGTAACTGAGACCCATTACTGGGGAGTTCATAGCACAGCCTTGTAAAAACCACACTCCACTTGAACTGAGAGTATTCAGGGCTGAGGGCCAAATCTTATACTTAGTGAACTCAGAACAAAAAGGTAACCTATCAAGGAGTTAAACTCACTCAAAATGAAACCAGGATGAATCCCAGAACCCAACAGAGGTTTGACAGACATAAGCCCTTGCAAAAGCCTTCAGCATTTTCCCTTTTACCTATTTGTATGAATCAATACTGCATAATCAGGACAAACTCCTGCTTAGCGCTCCCAGTGCCTCTCAGGGCCAGAAGAGGTCCTGGGGTGAGACAGTACAGAAGGCAATGGTACCAGCGGACAATCATTAGTGGCAGTTCTGACAAGCTGCAATACCCCTGGAAGTGATAAATCTTGGGACTTTGTATATACATCTCGTATTATTAAGAAACGCCAAGCATCCTCAGACTCGAGAGACATCTGAAATCCATGTCTGGTTTCAACGGCCACTGCTTAGCTTTACTTTATCACCCCACTCCTCCCCAAGTTTTACCCTAAAATATAACCAAACACAAAGTTTGGAAGCAAAAAAAAAAAGTACATAGTCAACCTGTGCTTCCCACCATCAGTAAAGTCAGCCCACTCGAAATACCCAAAATACTCAAATAGTACCTGGTATTCAAAACCCCAGGCAGGAGTATCTTTCTTTGCATGAGTAGATTCCTGACCCCTCCTCCTCCCATCTTCAGTTTCACCAAAGGTTCTCACTCTTTCACTGTCTTAACACATGTGAAAAGTTTAAATGAATTTAGCATCAATATCTCAGTATAAAACTTGGGGGAGGAACACTCGACTGGACATTCGTAATCTTGATTTTGCAGTACTTTAATTACGTTCAGTGAGGAAACTATTTAAACCCCATCAATATAAGCCACATTCAACTCGAATTAAGGACATAAATAAAATTCTGTATCAATTGGCTAGAGGGACTTCATTGAAATTGATGCAACTTCTGCCTCTGCATAAGCCTAGGGTAAGCAGAACACCTGTGTACAAAGTAGACTACTTCTCTGGAAAAAGGGATACATTTAGCAGTATTAATCCTAAGTAGATGACAGAATTGTAATTGGTTTTGTGGAGGAAAGAAAAAGGCAATTAATTTCAACTTACATTGAACAAGATACATCAGGGTAAAATATCGACACAGCAGATGATTCTATCCAGAATGCCAACTGGCACCCTGTTTCAAAACGCCAGTTTAAAAAACCAAACCAAAATAAAGATAAAGAAATCAACCATTCGGAAGACTACATTGCACGTAACCAGATCAGAAGCAAATTACTTTTCTCTGCAGGAAAATGAGAGGAAAAACGCTCTATTATAGTTGAGGGAAGAAATCACCTACTTTTTCAAAACACGCATGTATAAACATGTATGTATCTACATGTGTATGTACTCCATGGCCGAGACCTACGTGACCTCAGGGACTAAGTACGAAAGTCAGAATCCTGGACAATTCACTAGTCCTATGTCCAAGAGACACAACAGCACAGTACTTGGTGGTGCAATACTGTTTCAGTATTCTGTATTATTCTACAATACTAGAACTCTGTGTTATTACTGATTTGAAGGGTATCAGCCCTCACTACCATTCCAGCTAACAGGTGAAAGAAACCCATAAGGGGAGGACAGAGTCACTTTAAACAACCCGCACAGTTGCAACTATCACAGACATAGCCCGACGTACCTGTCACTGCAGAGCCTTGGAAAACAAAGCAGCCAGAGTCCTCGTTCACTGTCTAGGGATGTTCCTATGAGGGAGCTGCAGCCAACCACCGTGTGCACAGAGCCTCTGGGCTCTGCCCAGACACATCTTGCCAAAGCTGCGACATTAAGAGTGCCTTGAACTGCTGCCTTTGTGCAGGCAGGTATGATGCAGGCCTCCATCTTTCATCCACACAAGATTTTTAAACATCCCCTGGATCGTGCAGCAGTAGAAGCAGCAGTGGCTGGACTATGCTAACCACCTGGCTGCTGCCATCACCAAAGGTCTACACAGCAAGTCCCTTTCACATCCACTTTCCACTCCCAATACTGCCTACAAAACACAGGCTCGTAAGAACGATGACTGCCTGAATAAACTCGGTGCTGAGATACCTAGATACCTCTTCTCAGCAGGAACCAGGTACGATCACGAAGCACACGATGGGTCCTCTCCCAACAGCCAGAACCCTACATACATCAGTGTTGGCTGCGGACTGGCCTCCGGCACAACTCAGACTTCTCTGTTAGCCAAGATCAGCATCTTGTGCAAGCAGTCCTCACGTGAGTTTAATGTATCTCACAATTCTTGCTTGCAGGTTCCCCCTGAAGCAAGTATATTACATGTTTCTTTAGAAAACACACAGTAGTTTAGAAACTACTGTTCTAAAAGAGCATTAAGTTTACAAAAATCACACATTCAAAGCAAACTGTCAAGCAACAGTTCCAGAACAACCTTAATTGAGCTCCCTTGTGTATTTACAGTGTAATACAAGCTTATATATTCCTGGGCTGTTTTCCTTCCCTGCCAGCTGTGCCTCACTTACAGAGCAGGGTGTTACTGAGTGTTTCTCTTCACCATTTAAATTCTATATCTGGTTATTCAATCTTCAATAAACATTATCCAGCCTCTCCACTGAATGTAAAGCCAGCAATTCCCTTGTGACATTTTACAGCGCATTCCCAACAGACTCTAACTCATTTTAACCCAAAATGTGTATGTAATAAACAAATAATAAAATGCTTGAAAACCACATCAACTGCACACCGAAAAGGCCAGACTAAAAGGTCAGAGTTTGGCAAATGTTAAAACGCAGGAAAGCTTGTTGGATAAATCAGCAGTGTCAGAGAAGGCCTTGGTATAAAACTACTACCTACTACGTGTAATTTTAAAAAACGGTGACCTGTGAGACTTGAGCTATTCATCATTCAAGGCAGAGACAATTTCAACTTTCGCGGCAGACGCCTCCTGGGCACCCCTTGCCTGGCTGAGGCGGCTGTGCCTCCCTGCCCACTGGAGATGCCAAGGCGCTCTCACGCTACCCCGAAACCCAAGAGGTTCTCAGGGTCACACAACTGCCAAATCCCAAAACGCACCAAACAACGTGTTGTTTCCAGGCAATACAGCGTCAGCAGTTCCCACAGCAGTTCCTGGGTTGCAAATAAATTTCCTTCTGTGTTCTCTACTTTTCCTGAAGTCAGCAGTATGGTAATCCTTGGAGAGTTACCAAGCTGCTCCTGAGAGTAGTAGTTAAAAAAAAAATAATCTACTGTTTGGCAAACAATATTTTTGCAAGAGGCTTTAAAAAAAAAAAACACCACCAAACGGAAAGCAAATTTCTGTAATAAATTTTGACGCAAAACTATACTGTTCTGAAAATACAATCACATTACTGTGTATAAATTTGCAAATATTTTAATGCGTTCTGCTTTACGACAAGCTGTAAAAGGAAGAAAATTTATTACTGCACCCTCTTTCTCCCTCTTCTCGGTTTTATGAGCCGCAAAGGAAGCTCTCTCACACAAAACCTATTTTTTTCTGCTCTTCTTTTTAAAATTAAGATTCAGTCTCATCTCCCTCTGAACACGTCAGAACTAGCAAGCGTATGTTATCATGGGTAACAAACAAAATTTGATTAACTGAAATGGAGGGGATTTCTTTTTAATAGTATTTAAACCTGTTATTAGATGGCAACAAAAAAACCTTCTGTTTCATTAAAAACACTTGAGAGAAACAGCTTGTTGCTAAGTGTTCAGCTCAGTATTCCATCAGTAATGCACCGAAAGCTCTTAATCCATAACCCATGGATCACACAAAGAAACCCTCCCACAAGGAAAAGATGAACCGGCAAACAGCCCTACCAGCTCAGGTGACATGGGGGGAAAGCCATACACAGTCAGACAGTGAAAATGAAACACATAAAATATTCAAAAGGTTGGTGGGGGTTTTTTTCCCCAATCACAAGCAGAACTAAACTAATTCCTATTCTCTTACGTGCTTTCCTTTACAAATTGTGTTCTATCTGTTTTCACCAGAAGCGCTAATAAGGCTGTGTACAGAGTGGAAGGGCACGTGTAATTTAGATATAATTTAGCAGCTAAATTGTCTTTGTGGTAAAGGTCTATTACTAAATCACTTCACTGGAAAATTAATAATAATGAAATAGTTATTAGCATCCCTTGGACATATACGCCATCCTCAGCATGTTTTTGATAATAAAGTGGTCCTTAGCCCCGTGCCAGCTAAGGCAGTAAAGGCATATTAACTTGCTTCAGAACACACAGGACACTTTGCTTGAAAACTACGTAGAAACCACAGATGAACTGAAATCTTTGCCTCACACTTAAAGGCTAGAACATTTTATCTACTATTCACTCCATAGTCAATAAAAATGCAGACTAAGTTTTTAAAGAAAAACCCCAGCCTACATAGAAGAGAGGAAAACCAAAAAGCAACTTGATAGCTATGAATACAGGGCAGGAACTCTTGAAAGTAATATTCAAACGAGATGATACAAGAAAACTCTCCAGGCAGCAAGATTAAAGACTTAAAGACATTTTAAAATACTCTAGAAGTGACAGTAACAATGGAGAAAGTGCTCAAAAATAGTTTCCATTCCACAGCAGAAGATAACAAAATACTTCAGTTTTAACATGTAATACAAGGCTGTTAAACAACAGTTATTAAATCTAGACTTTTTAAGGCAAGTAACCTGCACTCAAGAGTTTAAAAGAGCTGGCTGAGGGGAGGCAATAAAAAAAATACTGTTTATTTTCATTACATCTTAGAATACTCATGTCATTCCAGAAGACTAAAACAAAGTTAATGTTACGGCAGAATCTACATACAATGAATGAGTCCTTATCGACCTGTCAACCCGATATCAGTTCTACCTAATCTAAAGAAGTGAATTACATTCATCTTTAATTTTAAGACAATCAACGTAAGTTTATGAAAACAAGATCCTGTCAGATTAACCAGTTGTGTTCCTCAGCAGGGCTATGAGTCTTACAAAAGTAACAGGTTTTGTGGCTTATCAAAGCAGATGTGAAGAGCGATTTGATTACTGACTGGGAGCATCTACCTGGCAAACACAAATGAGGTATTAAAAGGTTCATTTAGCCTAGCAGGCAAGTCTACCATGCTCCAGTGACTTTAAGTTGAAGGTAAGTTCAGACTGGAAGTGTAACATCATTTCTAGGAGCTAATAAATAAAGCTGTTAAATGAAATTCAGATTTTTGAAGGGATGAAAGGAAGAAGAAAGGGGAACTACCTGTGCGTGAAGCAAAGAGCAAATCCCCGGCAATCACACGGATGACAGCTCTGCGCTCACCTGTGCCCTAACCCATTTCAAAACATAAGAATAAACGTTCAAGAAAGATTTATACTTCCACGCGTGCTTCCTCCATAGGCTGCTCACGCCCTGACTTAAGGCAAGAACAAGCCCCCGCAGACAGAAGGACACGCGTTTCAATGAGAAACAGATGCTAATGCACCACTAATGCTGCCAGACTGCTGGTATTAACCTTCTAGAACAATTATTAAAGCAATAAAATGAAAATGAATAGTTATCCAGCTACTACAAATTGTTATTACGAAAACGAGTCCTGAAATTATTACAAAATTTCCTGTGCTTCATAAACCATTAAATACTGAGATGTAACGAGGTAGCTATCAAAGCAGTCAGGAAATGATCATTGGAAAATAAACTAACCAGCTGTTTAGCCCAGGCCCCGATTACGCAAAGCGGTGACCGGGCAGCCTCGTCAAACAAAAGTCACTATACCTCACATCAAAATGCCCAGGAAACATGAGCTGGAAAATATATAGGTGAAAACGCATCTCCGTGGGTGTCACATGCAACAGTTGTAACTGCAGGACTTTCCATCAAACATTATGAAGCAGAGCAGCACTGATACACCCTACGATGTTTAGAAAGGCAGAAGCGACCAAGCTGGAGTTACGCTAGGCTGGGCAGAAGACAGAAAGTCCCTGCAGCAGACCATAAGCCATAAAATCAACTGAGTGAATCAGGCTCCCAAAGCATTGCATCCTGAGTGAAGCGGAATTTCTTAAGATATTTTCAGGCCAATTCAAAGGGAGCAACAAAGCAAGAGCGACGCGTTGGGGAGCAGGGGCTGAGACCATTTTGGGAAAACAAGTGGAAGACGCTGTTAATATAAAGAAAATATTTAACTGTTAACATCTAACTAATTCAAGAGATCATGTTATTAGCTTAGTTACACTTTCCAGATTACCCTTAAAGAACACAAGTTTCCAAAGGATTGGCCTCTTATTGCTCCCACTGAAGTCACCAGAGCATTTCCCATTGAGTTTGGTGGGGAAAGGCTCACAGTCACTATTGGCGAGTACTGGATGATTTCCACCTACTTACAAAGATGACAGCGAGCACGTGTTTGGGTTGGACACAAGCAAAAGGTATCATCATCTGGACAATGGAACAAGTTGGCCAGAGAAATTGTGGCTGCCCCCTCCCTGGAAGTGTTCAAGGCCAGGCTGGATGGGGCTTTGAGCAACCTGGTCTAGTGGAAGGTGTCCTTGCCCAGGGCAGGGGGGTTGGAACCAGATGATCTTTAAGGCTCCTTCCAACCCAAACCATTCTATGACCTCTATACCACCTCTCAGCCGCTCCGCTGCCCCTCTTTCAGCTTCAACCTACTTGAGTCCCTCCAGAATATTTGCCTATGCACCAGGTATGCTGCAGAACATCCTCACACACCAATCCTAGCAGAATTCAGCGGGGTTTTGGCAGAACCAGGCCACGTGGCTCCAGAACAAAGACCGGTCAGCCTTTGTAAACTACTAACCAGGTAACACTAAAGAATTTCTAGGGAAAGATGAAATAAAACTACTTATAAGGCAGGAATAGTGCCCAGATAAACAGAACTACAGCCAAAGGCATGTTTGAAGCTTTCCTAGCTTTAGGTTACATTTTGCCTCATCTTTCAATGTTTCTGGAACATTAAGGCATTTTCTCTATAACATGTATAAAAACTCGCGAACACAAGTGGGTATCTTACAGTATAGAGTTATTTTTACTCGAATTTCTTTGAAATGGCCTACATAACTTATGGCTAACACATTAACTCTTATAGCTTTCCCAAAGGCACGTTGATAAAACCTTGATGTTTCATCACCTGCAGGGTATGTACTGTAGTCTGCACTTGCCATCATTTACAACTTTGCCAAACAAATAATTTCACCTGAAGTGTCCTACATATGGTCTATAGCACAGGTGACACGTTTTATTCCCCCAGCCTGAAGTTCGACACCACAAACTTAAGCTATACCAGTCTGTAAAGTCAGAGGAAGTGTGACACTCTCAATTTAAAAAAAAGTTTTTAAATTTAACATTTCACATTCAAATTTAACAACTGCTTTCTCTGTATTTACCATTACTTATGAAGCAACAAAGGAGGGAAAGCAGATTTTTCTTGCTTCCACTCCTCTCCTTGCAACAGTGAGGAGCCAATTCAGATGTTACAATACACACAACTGTCACAAATATTTGCATAATCTAAAAGGGCAGAGATCAGTGTGCAACAGTCACTCATGTTCCATTATTCATAAATGCCCTCACAGGATTTCCACAAACACCTAATAGTTAATGAATCCTGAAAGCTTTTAGTTCAAACAATTCTTCCTCATAAAAACATGTACCAAAGCATATTATTTGTTACTCTATTTGCTTCTCCCCATTTAAATTTCAATCATCGAGCAGGAAGCAGAAACAAAACAAATTATGAAGGTGAAGGAGCTTATGAGCATACACTAAATAAAGTAAGTCCTTCAAAGTACATCATTGTGAATACCACACATTTGTATAAAATAAAGGTCAGCTTATGAATTATTTACAAGTCAAAAAGAGGGTATGACTGATGAGCATTATTTGCTATTTTCAGTTCAAAATTGCTGCAATTAACTTTGCCTTTGATATTACCTGAACAGTTCACCTACAAAGTACTGACACCAGGGAACAACGCACTGATGCCCAGTTCCAACTGATAACCATGGGAATTGTACTACAAGGGTCACTTTCAACAGCGTCTCTAACCCTGCCTCCCACACCAAACGGGTATTTTCTGGGAATGCTGGAGCTCAGGGCTAGCGGCAGCCACGTAACCTCACAGCCCTCCACGCTGCACTGGTCAGCAGCAAAGATGTTCAGGAACGCTGAAGGCGGATGCTCTACATGTTCCCAACTGCTCACAGGGGGAGGAAGTCATGGCTTGAGAAGAAACACGTTTTATGGACAGAGCTTGGACTGAAGGAAGAGTGGAGAGGGACAAGTCAGTCCAACCGGCTTTGAAATCTGACCTGCCTGATAAAGCGGATTCTGCCACACCGAACAACGGTCTGTGCTCCCCGGGGAGATAACGCCAATCTTCATGCATCACAGGGGAGAGAAATCTGGTCGTTGCGCTTGCAGTTCTCTCCTTGCCACGGGTGAAAGGTGCATCGGGAGATGTTACAATCTGTTTCCATCCGAATTACTTGAACTGATAAGCATTTTCAAGTGCCTGAGTTTCACCTCCCAGGGAGGCTGGATCTGCGAGCTGCCCCATTATATCTGCATGCTCTCTCACACACATACATCCTCCCTTCATGGAGGAAACATTTGTTGTAAACATATGGAGATGCCCTGCTGGAGGCCAGCATTTAATGCTCTAGTTAATAACATTTTCAAAGGAGAAAAAAAAAGGGGGGGGGGATAAAAAGGAAAAAACTAAATTCAGTAGGATGTGAACACAAACAGGGCTCTCAGGTGTAACGGGATTTGCCAAGGTTTGAGCAAGCAAGCTTAAAGAGATCCTAAGGCTCTAAGAAATAAGGGATATGGCCCCAATACATGAGATAATTGGCTGCCTATATATATATACACACACACATACAGTAAAGGAGGATTCAGCCTGTTTGTGGTCATTTTGAGGCACGCTGACAGCAATCTGCATTGGGCTGGGGTTTCTTAACAACATTCTCAAATACAACAGAACAGTTGTTTTTAAATGTCAGACAACATTTAGCTGACTTGTCTTGCATGGTCCTCCTCTTCCGTACAGGGAGTAGCAGCCGTCTGGCTGATGCTCTGGGTTGTTTTCCTCCTGGCTGGATTTCTCAATTTAGCTGCCAGCATTTTTTGTTCTTTGATGACTGGGTTTTTAACCCGGTACCCACTGCTAGTGATAATGGCTAGTCAGGTCTATTACAGCACAGTGTAGTTTTGACAGCCTGCATCCCAGAATGGGGAAAAAAACAAAAAGGCTGGATCACAGAGAGGCAGAATGTGTGGGTATGGATTTCATTCCAGGATCAGCTGTGCCTTCCTTGACTAATTAATCTGTGCGACTTGAACAGTCGGTAGAATGGAAAAAATGGGTCAGGTTGGCAGCATTGGACATAAATAAATAAAAATCAGGCACTAGGTTAGACTGTGTCTGTGCTTTGTCCAGGTTTGAAAACAACGCAACATAAAATGCAGTCTTAAAGAGATGAACTGATGACAAATTAGATGAGGGCACACTCTGTGAGCAACTTGCTCTACACGCAGGAAAGACAGCATCAGTACCTCCACAACAGGCCAGACCATGACACCGTTAGGATAGCAAGATGGACAATGTGTGCTTTAATGTACAAAAATTAAACACACTTCTCAGATGGAAAGTTAACACCTAAAAGATAAAGGCAGATCTAATCCATACAACTACAGTTTTACTTTAAATTAAAATTTGTATTGTATGTGGGAAGCTCAAACAGGCAATCCCAAAGGAGGAAGCCCAGCATCCCACCCTGTGTGTTACCACCTGTTTTGCTCATTCAATTTGTAATTTGTGGAAGCAGAGCTGAAGGACCGACCACCACAGTGAATCTCAGCATTCCTTACTGCAAAATGAGCTGGTGTCTGACTGGAGTAAAGCTGACTGCTCACTAGTGGATCAGCACTCAGGAACAGGAACTTTAGTTTCAGTTGTGGAAAGCAAATGGACTTCCTGCACTTCTTGAAGCTCAGTTTTCAATGAATTTCGTGTAGATGATGTTCAAGAGATGAAAGAATTGGATTTTGAGACCAGAATATGACTCCTCTGTGCAGATTGTGCGATGTCTTATACAGTTACGTAAGACCCTTTCCCCAATCACCTAAAAACCCAAGAAAAAAAGATAGAGGCAGGAGACCTACTTCCTTACAGCTTTGAGACCTCCATCCCTCATTCAAATGCCATTAAAGTAATTTCACAAATAAAAGAAGCTAGACACCTATATGTCAAGAGTGAAGTTGGGTTTTTACAGGAAAGTAAATTAGGCTGCTGAACACACCCTGTGACAAACTGGACCCAATTCTCACCAGATTCATAGTAGGCAGACCACTTCTCCCAAGAAGGGAAGCTGTAGCGTGCACTGAGTCAGTCAGAGGATGCCAGTCATGTTCATGTCTAGGCACTAAGTTCTTCGCTCTCTCTCTCTCAAATACAGCACTGATTTAATCTAAGAAGGTTTACAGAAAATAACTTCTCGCCTTTCTTCACAGAGTGCCTCTTTCCCACTTGCCTCTGCCCACTCCCTTCCTACCCTTAAAGCATGAGCAGACTTAACTCGATCTGTTACCAACTCTCATTTGGGAGAAATCTTGCCTTGTACGAGGTACCAAAGACTAAGAGCTGGGGGCTCAAGAACATTTTAAAAGGATGACTGAGCAGGACGACATTGCAACACAAATTCTGGCTCTCAGTCATGCACACAGACAACGGAGCCACCTGCCAACATTTAAAGCAAATGAGTAGAACAAATTTCTTTGTGAATTTACTGAGCAACTTCCCTCCTCCTCCTCCACAAAGGGAATGCTGTGCTACACTCCTGCCCTCTCTGGGCAGCTCACTCCCATCCTCTGCCCAGGATTTTATTTTGGTCTTGTAATTGTTGTCTGCTATAGAAGTTACTTACAGCTACAGAAGATAAATGGCAGGCAAAAGCACCTAAGAACCACTGAATTTGTCCAAAAGTGTTACATGGTATATATTTCATTCTGTAACTTAACCAGGCAGTCACACTAAAAGCCCCAGACTTCTCTCCTTGTCCAGAAGCAATTCAGGCCTTGGAGAATGATCATGAATAGTGGCTAATGTGGGTGATGCCGTCTCTAATGCAACAAGGTCAAAATATATAATTAGCATTTTTCTCTCAGGGTTTCTTTCTCTTACTGTAGTTTTCGCTCAGCTAGCTTTGCCAGGCTGGGGGCTGTTCTCACTTGCTGCAGGGTAAATCAAGAATAAGCTCCAGTGAAGACAACAGTGATAGCCCAGCAAAAGAGAAATGCAGCTCTCAGTTTCTAAGGGTACTCAGCATTCACTAGTGCCAACTCAGATGTTACAATGAAAAGTCAACTCGGACATTCAAGAGGTTGGTCTTCCATTCATATTGGATATCATCAGGTCAAAAGTTACGGCAAGATAAAAAAACCACAACCTTGGTCCAAGTTAAAGCAAAAGCTGAGTGTAGAGCATGTGAACTGTTAGCATACCAGGAACACAGCAGTGAACTTTCACTTACCAGGAACCCAGCAATAAACATTTCACTGGGATTTTTGCACTTTTAGTAGAGTCTTAAAGACATTAAAAGGGTAAAGAGTTGCCATGACAATGAAAGAGAAAGAAGTATCCATGAGGCAGGGCTTTACCAGCTTGGGTGGAAGGCCCTTGCTGATGGTTCTATGGGACAATGACTGTATTCATCCCTCTGGTTAAAACCACTGCCCTCCTTTCTGCACACAGCATTGGTAACAGCTACTCATTTATGTATTTCATGGACATCACCAAAGGACAGATTCCAAAGGGACGGTGCTTGGGAGGCAACCAATACTTTATGGCACAGCCTAGATTTGTTCTTTATATGGAGGCCTGTTCATGTCCTCCTCTCCCAGCACATAGTTCGCAGTGCTGCCCTTCCATCTCACTTGCCTGCAGATCCTTTTCAGCGGGGTCAGCCTGCTGGGGGCATTTTGCTGTCACTTCCTTGGGAGGAGGAAGGGGTTACTGCCCTATGGCACAAGAGCCTGTAATGCATTAACACAAGTCTTCCACATTGTCACCCGAAGCAAAGAGCACATCTTTAATTGTGTCTCACAGTAACCACCACAGCCTGTGATGTCTCCCCCCGTTTCCCTGCCTTGCAGTTTTCTTCTCTTTTCCTCTACTTGAAACTCACAGCACACTTGAAATCTGTCAAATGGCTTCCATTTGTATCCAGGAATCTCAGTATTAATAATACATTTTTAGCCTATTATTTCTCCTTTCAGTGAAACTTCATAGCAAGCTGACAATTTCTAACTCATAAACACTCCCATGACACGACTTCACGAAGTCCGGATGGCACCTAAAGCAGCAACAGAAACCGCAATTCAGCCACACGAGTCTCTGCCTTGAGGAGGGATGCTCACATCCTTCACTGTGGTACCTAGAGTTTGTTGTCATCAAGTCACTTAAAGTAGTGTAAAGGGTCCACATTTCAAAGCCCAGCTACTGATGAAAGACAAGTCCATCTGTCCTCTGCTCTGAGAGGCAAGGAAAGGAAAGCAGAAATCACCTGCTTTATTCACCGTGTAACAATCAAGGCAATAAAACAGGATAATACTGTCTCAAGAGTCAACCAAGAACATCCCTCTTCTTTTCTTTCCAGTCCCCCGAAAGAAAGTGCAAAGGAGTAAAAGCAAGAACCCGCAGGACAGCGTAAGGGAGACATAACATGACAGGAGACCCTCCAAAATACATAGCTAATGAGGTGACTGATCAGGCATCACAGCCCAAATAACGCAGTGGGCACAGGGGCCAGCTTTCCATGACACAACACAAAACCCGGTGGTTTCTCTGATGAAGAAAGGATTGATTATATTAAGTCTAAAGCCAAGGGATCATAAAAAATGAGCCTCGAAGTCTGGAAGGCTGGTTTCAGATTAAATTAAATGTTCAAAAGATTATCATTCCTTTTCAAGTTTTTTTTCTTCCTGTTCTTTCACAAAGCCCCTTGATCTCTACAACATACCCCTCTGTCTTCCTGCAAATCACAGTGACCCAATTTCACCCCATGTCCCCATCTTTTGTATTGTTCCACCCCAGCTCTCTAGCCCTCTACAATCCTCCTTGATGGGGACACGCAAAAATCTCAACCCCTTCTCTCCTCCTCACCTTGCAGAGTGTTATCTTTGCTAATACTAAATTTGGGTTATGCAACCTGTATTCACTCTGTTCCTGGCAGCATTTCCACTGACAGAGTTGCTCACTTCCACAAACTGCATTCTCCTCTCCTCAAGTTCACCCGAGTCCTTCCCATACCACGCAAGTCCAGCGGCTCAAACACACACCAGCCCCACAGACATGTGATCCGTGACTCACGATCCAAGCCAGCACTTAAGCTGCTTTCCCAAACCCAAATCCAAATCCTCCAATGGAGCATGCCACAAAGTACAAACACAATCCACCTTAAAAATCAAGTTCTGCGACTAGGCGTCGTTTGCTGAAGGAAATTTCTCCCTTGCTACTTCAGAACACAGCAAAATTTCTAGACAATTATGGTGTTACAAAAATGCCTCCGTAGTCCGAGTCTATCGTACTGTTTCAGCTCTCCTGCCATGGAAATGTTTCTCTTAGCAAGAGTTATAACTTCTAGTATCCCATGTGAAAATTAAATACCGTGTGAAACAAATTAATATTAGTACACAAGATATATAAATTAACCTGTTACTGACTTTAGAACTAAAAAAAGACAGCGCCAATTTTTGCTGGCAGCCAGATTTGACATTTAAGCATGCATCACGCACAGCTAGAGTCACTCTTTTCATATGAGTGCAGATGAGAAAGCCTCATCGTCTGCCACACGTGTTCAGCAGCTCCTGGGGCAGATGCCACTGGATTTTGGTGCAGTCCAGCCCCACAGTACGGCAACAACAGGGGATGCACACAGCATATGCTAAAGCAATGGGAATTCCTAAACAACTAGAATATGGATAACTGTGGGGTTTCCAGCAGAGCTAAAAAGCTGTATTCTGGAATCATTATTTCATCAGTAAACACAGGGGGAGGGGGCGCTAATTTTGTCCTCAACTACAGTGTTATAAAAAGTTACAGTAGAATCAGAGTCATCATACTGCAAGAAAAAAGTGTTAATAACAGAATCAGATTTGTACTACCTGTGAATCAATAGGCAACAACATCTGCTGTGCTGCTCTGTCTTATTTTGCATCAAGATTTGTGGCACTCCCTACACTTACAATGGGAGGTACGGCAAACAAACGCTTCTGCTGGTAGTAAACGATACCCTCTAGCAGGTGCTGCAGGAAATCTTCCAAATAAAATAGGAGAGAGAGATATTGTACTTTAAAATAAAAGCCAAATAACACAATAGCCTTGCTTAGACATATCCTTCACGAACCAGTCAAAATTATGTGAAGGTTATGTTTAATGTGTTCTCTACTTGAGGTTTTAAATAACATCATCCATTATTAAAAAAGCAAAGACGTTTACTGAATTGCTAAAGTTTCTTTACAACTTGGACTCACAAGATTTTGGACTCTGAGCTCATCTCATTACCAGGCCAGAAGCATGAGCTGCTTGCTTGTTCCCAACATGTGCTACCACAAGCTAGAGGTACGTTTCGTTTTACAGTGTAGTTTTTAAAGTAAATGTCACCAAAAATTTCTAGCTGTCTATTTTCTTCCCCCTAAATCATCTGTCATAGTTTCTCTATTCTAGCAAAGTACAACTCCTTTTAAGGAGCCAGAAATTGTGGAACTCTGTCTCCAGGTTCGGATCACATTAAGATATTTAACGTGCAGATAAAGAGTTAGATTAAAATAGTATTTTAATAGTATTAGAGGTTCATTAGAGGTTGCAAAAAACCAGCTCCTATTGTAAATTCTGACAATATCTCATTTTTAAGTGCTTGACTATGCCTTCAATGTTCTTTTAATAGAAATTCTTCAAGACTATTCTCAGGTTTTGGAAAGAACAGAAAAAAATCAGACAGAAAAATTACAATTCCAGGATGGAAGCTAAACATGCATCTACAGAGATTTGCACAAAGGTTCATGCCCAGCTGAATTTTAATGGGGTTATTAAAAGCACATCCTCAATACAAAGGCAAAGCCGTGACAGATTTCAAGCCCTTAATGACTCAAGTTCTTCAGTGGAGACCAAACACACATACATAAGCGAGACTATTTTCCATAAGCCTCTCTGATAAATAGCTCATCTTTGGCTTTGTCAACAAAACCTGTGTGAAGCAGATGCAGAGTATATTTGGGTCTAGATAGCTAAACTAGGACAATTGAAAGCAAGGTTTTAAAAAGGGAAGTTTTGAACAGTGTTCATCACAACCAGTGCTTCTGCTAGATCCATTCCACTCTAATACAGTTCCTGCGGCAGTGACACACAGTCTCCAAACCAAACCCTACAACAAAGAAGTAGAGTATGTCTTTGTTAAACAATCTCTGAGAAAAGAAAGAATAAACTGAAAGGTAAACAATTTCACCTTTTGTGAATTACAGCTGCAAAATGCTGTGAATAAGACAAAAGAATCCAGCTACCTTGGAGATAGCATGCAGGAGAGCTGTATACAGACTGCCTATAAAACCTCAACCTTATACAGGCAGCTGCGTATTTCATGAGCTTCTGTAAATATCCAGCAGGATAACTAGACAGACAATAGCCATATATATAGCGTGTACCACCTAGGAAAAGTCACTATCCCTGGGAAGACGGACATGTATCAATATAGCAGATTCTTGTACTCTTTTATTCTCAGACTGCAAACTACAACTCCCAAATACTACTTATCCACTTACCTTAACCTATTAAATCAATGTTTTTTGCAGTACTGGATGCTTACTTCATTTACACAACATACAGTCCATCCAGTACTGTTATCAGACATCTCACATACTCATTCAGCAAAGGGTACGGCCTGGCATTACATTATTACATTTTTTCCAGTGCTGTTTCTTTAAAAAGCAAAAGAAAAAAAACCCCACAACCCCCCAAACATACAGTTATCATGATGATCCAGGTATAATGCAGCCCCAGAGCAACTGCAGCAGCCCGATGCACGATGCTGTGGACCAAGGTTTGGTGGTAGCACAGTGGGTGGGAACCTGGGATGACAGGAACTTCTGAAGGTAATTTCTTTCACCTGCAAAAACCTAACATTTAATTTGATCATAAATCAATTAGCCTCCAGCGTATTTCACACATGGAGAGTATCTACTACCTCAAGTCCTAAACACCACCTCCCAAGTTAGGGGAAATGGACCCCACAACCACATCTAAACCAATCAAATCTAAAACCACTAGAGCCATGTCTTTCCATCATCCCCCTTCCAATTTACTTAATGTCAAAAGAGTAATGAGTAATCAGGAAAATTCCTGTTAGGCTTATGTTTCAGTCCAGGGGGATGTCTAAATCCTTTATCAGCATTCACAATGAAAAATAAGCTAACATCCACACAGAGTATGTTACAACATCCTCTGATATGCGTTCACTGACTGACTGGAATTTATGTCTTGCAGGAACTCAGTTTCCCAGGAATCTTCCTGCACCCTCACTGTGCTAAATTTTGTGTGGAAGCATCCAAAGAAGTAACAGCATCTCACAGTTTCCGGAGAACTTCAGTGACTAATTTTACAATCTGCATTTCAAGCGCTGGTGTATGACCCCCCACACACACGCTTCAAGATAAACGTGTTATTGATCTATAACTTGAGAAAAAACAAACTGCTAGGGCCATGGTGATTTTATGGTAATATTCATATTGTGGAAAAACCCTTGTGCCACTTAAACTCGCGTAAGACTGTAGCTTTTGCAGGTGTCACCAGTTTTTCTTGGAGAAATATCAGAAACAACGGGGGAAGCAGTACTCCAAAGGCACCAAAGCCTTTGCCTGGGCTCAGCGGAGTCATTCTGACTGCACAGAGCCTTGGTCTGAGGCTCCTGGATGGGCACAGATTAAAATTTGCTGTGCAGACTAGTATTCAGTTGCTTAGAGACCTCTGTGAATGAAATTTTGAGACCTCTTGACTTTCAATGAGCGAGTTTAACATTATCGGTTACACCAACATAGCTGAATGAGCAAGCCTTCCATACAGCAGCAGACAGCCTTGGAGAAAATCAAAATTCAGTGGGCTGGGACCCTCCGACATCACACTGTGATAGCTGCTTTGCACCCTTCTTCCTGTATGACAGGAAGGCAGAATAGTCACAATGCTAAACAGCAACTCTCTCCATCACACACCATACACAAGAGAGCCTCCCCTGCATGGGTATTACCACCAGGAAGAATACTTTGCTCTCTTCATTCTTTCCCTGCTCATCTGCTTGAACTGAGAGAGACCACACAGCACATCCCATGTGAACCAAAACACAATTTTAGTCTACCATTTTATGCATCTCTAGATCAAAACTGTATCATTAGCTGTCTGCGGCCAATGCCTAGTTAAATAGAAAGTAAAAATAATAAGAAAAAAACCCCAAAGTAACAACCTAAAATTATTAACAAAAATTGCAGGACTGATTTGCATGAGAAATATTCACAGGAAAAGGTGAAAAGGAAAGAGTAACGGGAGCATAAATACTCTGGAAGCTCGCCACTTGGTCACCTATTGAATGACTTTCCACTAGGCACAAGAAAGCACTGAAAAATCTGGAGAAACCACAAACTTCAGGAAATTCTGCAGAGACCAACTCTCCCGTTAAAGCCAGGCAAAAAATAAAAGAGCTCATCCATCTTGCATCCTTTGACTAGAGAAAATATGAAGTCCCTGAGTTAATCTGAAGCACAGCAGAGTGAAAGGGTTCACAGAGGAGGAATTACTCTTCTGGACACAAACTGGCTTGAACAAATCAAGAGGGGGAATTTTTCTCTAACAGCCTATGCATATTACTCTGAAGGCAAAAAGAAATATGTTACGCGCTAATGTATCCAGCACCGGCTACTGCTGGAGGCAGGACGTCAGCCACAAAGGGCCGATAGACTGATCCCATATGACGATCCTGTATTTCTGTGTATTTAACCATATAATTAAAACCTTCTTCTGCTGCACACACTAATCAGACGGAGAGCATTTATTTCAGCAGCACCAGGTGACTACAGCAGCTAGACAAACGCTTAGAAGTTTGGAGATGTCAGCGCTGGCTCATCAGAGGATGCCCTGGCAGGGCGGGATGGGGAGTCAGGCATGCATCTCCACTGGATAGCGTAAGTATCCTTAAAATCACCAAAGACTGCATTGTTTCAAGCGTAAGAGAAGCTGCCTATAACCATGGTGCAAAGAACCAGTGATACAAAGCCAGATCCCAGGGAACACCCACCCGGGCCTCAGCAGAGGATGCTAAACAGTAAGCCTGAGAAGCTGTTAACTCGGGACTTTAGCTAACTAAAGCTTCACGTACCTGTTTCCAGTGGCAGTGCAGTGTCCAGTTCTAATCACTTCCATAGACTGTGCCATTCGCAGTGTGGCACTGCATCCTAAAGCAGAGTAATCAATGCCTAGGAAACTCTGCACTGAGGCAAGAACATGCCTTAAGTTGATATAATTTATCTACCCCCCTCAAACAACAGCCTCCAACAGCACAGGTGGCATGTTTTGCAACCAAATGCAGAAAAAAATTCAACCTTGCCTCCATGTGCACCTTATTAAGCACGTCCTCCGCCACCCACCACACAACCTCAGCACCAAATGCAAGACTCTCCTGCAGACCTTCAGCTGGTCTTCAGACTTCTAATGGCCACTAATGTTTATAATCAGCCCTCCCAGTTCCCAAGAGAAGACAAAAGACATTTCCGTGCAGGAAACAGTAGCCGCAAGCCATACAAGAGCAGTATTCTCTGGGCTGCAGAACGACGTAAGCACCAAAGGCTCAGGAAAACTTCACCACTCCTGCACGTGTAGAAGCTCACAAGGTAGTACCCAGCCTGAATAAACAGTTACACTGAACACACACAGGCATGTACACATCACCCTGTGATGTTAACCTAATTACTTTCTGCATATATTAACCATTTTTCCTTTGAATTTATCTCAGACCTTAACTGATCACAGCAACACGCTGGCCACCACAAACCCTGTGGCTGAGGCCAGAGTTGGTCTGGTTGCTCAAGACGTAAGTCAGCTCCACGCTGCAGTACAACTTTTGGTCATTAGATGTAGTACAGTTGCCTCACTCTCGTTAATCCCTGCCACTCAGCTGCCTTCAGGAAATGAATGGCTGTAATCATCACACTGCCTTTTAACTGAAAAGACAGCATTAGATTTCATCAGCCATTTCACCGTCACACTGCATTGTCTGCAAAGGATAATGAGCCCAAAGGCTCTGCCACTCACACCGCTTTAGTTTGATAGTGAACGTATTACTCCATGGCACGCAATGACAGGAGACTGTCCTGGAGCACGGGGAGAGCCTGCAGATGCTTGTAGAGACAAGGCACACCTGTGTCTCTGCTCACATTTTTTTCTTGTAGATTTGTATTGAGGCTTCAGCTTGAGTCTTCCCAGTTCTCAAAGCAGAAACTTGCAGCCCTCATGGAAACAAAGATGTGGCACCATTCTTTAAGGGTTTGTCTGGCTAAATAAGTAAATAACAATAATAATAATTTATTCCTTGAGGGGGGAAAAAAAAAATCTTTGTTGTGTTCTGTAGGAACTTCTGGGTATCTGTAAGGGAAGTGGTTTTAGGTCGCAACTCACCCAACCACATCTTATGGGTTTTGCTTCTTTTTGGTTCATCCTGGATAATACAAAATTGTTTTGTTTATACTCTACACGTCTTTTCACATTCCTAGGACGAGCCAATAGCTGGGCTACAAGCACTGCAGTGAAGTGTTAACCAAATTTTTCCAGCACCTCTCTTCACCTTTCCACAAAACCCTTTCCCAGCTGAGTTCAGGGATCACGCATTTCTGAGCAAAGGCAGCAAGACCCCACGCCGAGTCACAGCAAGTTTAGGTACAAACAGTTCCAAAGCAGAATTAAAATAAACAAAGCCAACAACAAAATCTCAGACGCTTATTTAAAGGTACACACTGTTAATCTAAAAAGTTGGTGCTGATCAAGGAGACAATGGAGTCAAAACATTTTTAATTTGTGAAAATTTACTGATGGGGGATACCAAACTAAGCTATGCACAATCATAAGGCGCTAATAAACCCCAGTAGAACAAACTAGGCTTAGAGCTCAGTGACACTGGGATAAATTCATTCTCAATTTACAGTGGCATCACTACGAAAGCTCAGTCCTCCCAAATCTATCCAACAAACAGCAGGAAGATTTTTAGTTGCAGAGAACGTGCATTCCATCCACCCATCTGCACTCTGTACCACTCCTGCCTGTTCTGCCTGGATGTGGTTTAACTGAATAGCATCATTCGCATAATGCAATCACTCCTCTTTTTGCACCGCAACATAATATTACAATTATTTAATCCTACATTATGTCATCTTGAGCTCCCTGCCTACACACAGCTTCCAGAAAGCAACTTACATGTAAACCATACAGCAGCTATTAGTCCATACATTATGTAAGTAATAATGGTGGGGAGGGGGAGGAGGAACAAATTCGTAACATCACTAGGGTGGCTAAGTGTCCCATTTCCAAAGAAATGAATGTTAATTTTCTGGTTACCTGAACAGCACAGGGATTACAGCTTTCACCCATGCTGACAGATGGCATTTCGCAGTTTTGATCCCTGACACATTTAAAGGAATGCATTTGTGAAGCAAGACACGTGAGAAAGAGTGAAGGACCTGAAACAGGAAAAGATGGACTGCATTAATCATGTAAGATTCAACCATGCAAGGTTTCACTCTGCTGTCACACCAGGATTGATCCCATTAACTGCCATGGGGACAGGCCCGATTTACTCAGTTGTAAACAATCAAAATGCAGCCTGTGGACTGAGTCCAACAGAGCACTTCACTTTAAACACAGCAGGCCCCATGGGCGCCGTCAGGGCCATTCCCCCACTTACGGCAGTCGGCACTGCAGCAGAGCTCCGGTACCAACCAGGCGAAGTCTGCTTTCACTTTATCCAGTTTCTTATCAGAAGAACCACAGGACAAATGAGGTAACTTTACTTATGATGTGGGAACAATTAACAAGCACTGAGTCCAACCTGTCCGGCTCATTGGTTAAACAAATATAAACACCATGAGGATCAGCATAAATATGACGCTGTATCGTACTGTTCCCTAGGCAGTCAAATATCATCCTGAGAGTTGTTCCTATCCAGAGGTGAGTGTGTAAGGGCAGACAGAAAACACAGCACCATTAAGCACAAGGTAATACACATGAATTAAAAACATGCTATTGAACATCGTTCTATGACAAGGAAAATTTCCAAGGTTCCAATCTGAAATCTAAACAAAACACACACTTAGTCGTACTTAATTTCAGTGTCTCTCCTTCCTTGGTATTCTTAACAACTGTATTAAAGCTGCTGGCTAGAAACTCTCTGCTCTCGTGTCCACATTTCACTTACTGGCTTTCGCAATAGTTTTAAAGTCTGTCAGTTGTATTAGTAAGCCACAGAGATCAATCGTGAAGTAAAGGATATGAAGTAAAAAATGCAATAAACATTGCTTGACAGCTGCTTGGTGGCCTGTGCCAGACTAGCCGATGGCATTACTGCAGGACCTAATAGAGAAGCATATACCTTCACATTAACATTAATTGGCATCCTTAACGGCAGCACGCAAAAGAGGCCGAGGATCAACTGGGCCACAAAAACTCAGCAAACCGCTTCTCCCTCAGCCGAGGGGGGAGGCAGACAGGCAGCCTGCAACAAGAGGAACTTCTTTGTTATTCCCAGGCAGAGGCAGACACACAGACAGCACCCTGACGGGTCTCTGCAGAAGGTGACAGATGCTTTCATAGATGATGAAGTTTTAAACAAAACAAATAACAATAATATAAAAGACGGAGAGAGCAGATTGCCTCTGATGTGACCAGAGACATCCTTTGAGGATGCTAATGGAGTAGAGAATTGATTTTAAAGCTTGCCTTATGCACCACACACAGTAAGAACAACTGCTTGAATCAAACATGAGCATGCATAAAGATCCCTTTCCCTGGAAGACAGTTTCAGACTGAATCTTTGGCAACAAGATGTGCAAAACACTAAAATATTTATCAAGCAATTTGTGGCCAAAGACCCAGGCACAGGCTCCGCACTAGTTTGACATGGGTCTCCTGTGGCAGGCCAGGGAGCTCTCAGTACATCTGAAAAGATCAGCTCCTCATGGATGGGGCTTTTTGTTAACCCAAAACAAGAGATTTTATTTGTCCTCACTGACAGGACTCATTGTAAACGCAGCTGTTAGGAAGCTAACAGCATCAATGACTTCTCCTTCCCTGTTTATTTGGAGTTAGGAGGAGGTTTTTGTTTTGTTTCTTCTCAGAAAATTCTGGCAACTTCCTCCTCTGGACAAGAGGCAGCACAGTAATAAATACATGGTTTGGTGCACCAACACCTGGGCATCACATGGGATTTCTCAGAAAGTCAGATCTTCTCATGCAAAAAATAATTCCCATGTACACAACGCGCTTGTTACTAACACATCAACTTGTTTAAAAAAAAAAGTTTCAGACCTCCTTAACCTCTCAGAATCCAGGTCACAGGAAAATAGTCTATCACACAATTTCCCAGTGCCTGGTAGAGCCCACTAGCACTTGCTGCTTTTCCCTCTCCCCTTCGTCCCCTCGCCACCCCAGAGGCATTGCCGGATCGGCACTGTGACACAGAAGCAAAGGGCCCATTTCCCTTGGAGCCAGTGCCATGCCACTGCTGGGCACGAATGGGAAAAGCTGTTAGCAATATATTCACTGGGTTTGCACTTCACAAATGAAGTTGGAACTATGAATTCAGACGTGTGACTCACTGTATTTTAGACTGGACATTTTTACGCAACACGTGTTCCCTGCAAAGGCCGCAGAGCGCAGGCAGGGGCGGCGTGGCGGGCACCTGCTCCCCACCATAGCTTCCTGTGGTCAGCTTGACACAGACAGCACACAAAGAAAAAGGGCAGCACAAAAACAGTATCTGGTATTGAATCCAGCGCAAGTTTCTTGCAAGGCTTGCCACTGATTCACAGGACATTCAGATGGTCCCATGATGTTTTCAGTCTGATAATGGAGGATGAAGGGTCTTGGCCTCAGTGAAGGTGAGATGCATCAACCAACTGCTTCTAAGGGTAATAAACTGTCTGGGGAAAGGCCTCAGCAACTCTCTCAAGCTGTATAAGCAACACCATCTCAGCCACAATCTCACTGTATCCTGGTCTTGTTGGAAATAAAACCCCGCCATGGGGGTAGAAAGCTGCAATGCAGGCAACTGAAAGAGTGTGTAACATGGACGTGACTGTTACGACCAATATAAAAGTGATCTTCATTACCTAAGAAGCCAGGCTATGCATGTCAATTCAATTAAAAAAAAAAAAAAAAACAAACAAAACCGATGCTGGCCAAGAATCATTCTCTAAGAACTACTTCACATGCCAGTATGTAACAGGATCCTATTCATTTAGGAGATGGAGTACACCTTGCAAAGAAAGCAGTCCCATGTGTAATGATGCTTGTATCAAGAGATCAGCAGGGGATGTGGGGGAAGGAAAGAGGTCAGGGAGAGTTGCCAGGCTGCAGTTCAAGGAAGCAGCTTTGATCTAATACAGAAGGG
>VZSC01014555.1:857793-870586 GCA_013398225.1 Steatornis caripensis
AATCAAGAATCCTTTAGACTATATAATCGTTTATTTATCAAGCTAGAACCTATTATGACTGTACTAATTGCTTTGAAGTTCCCTGGCCTATGTCAATTGTTTATTTATGATTCCATAATTGAGTTATGTCAGAAGTGCCAGCCTGGGAATGAGAGAGCTTCCTAAGGGACAATGAACACGAGGACGTGTTAACTCCACAGTGCTTCAATGTGTGCCGTCAGGATGCACAGGTTTCTGTTCCAAAGTGGGCTCCTCTTCCCTAAGGGCTGAAAGATGCCAAGAGCTTCACGACAATGACATTAATAACTTGATGGAGGGAGGAAAAGACTGCCACTGTAAAACCCAGCATATGTCAGACCACGCAAAATCAGGAATGCCCATTTCACCTGTGTACCGGAAACATACAGAGGCTGATGCCACCGGTCAAGGGTAGGAACTGAGCTCCACTGGAGTCATGATACAAAGCAGTGGCAGTCAGAAGTGAAATACTACATATTTAAAAAAAAGAGAAAAGTTGCCTCGATTTTCTCCTCCTACCATACTCCAGACAGAGGGAAAACAAACAACAACCAAAAAACCAAACCCACAAAACAATAAACCCCATCACACTCAACCCACAGCAAAACTCATTTAAACTGAGCCCACAAAAGATTTGTTTCTACAGGTGATCTATTTCCACCAGTGCTAGGCAGCTCCCTACAACACACCCTCGGGCTTTTTACACTCCAGCTTCTGGGTGAATATTTTTAAAGCATGCCGTTCTCATAGATTTTATTTCCCAACTTCTGTTCATTTTCTTCTTGGCAATATATTTATCAAATATAACTCAGTCATTAACAATCTAATACTCTTTCCCCCTTATGGAATAGTCTTTAACAGCACGACACCCACTCCTTCCCTCCTCACAACATACGTTAAACGCAGGCATTTTCTATTCCTCCCAACCTTCCTCTTCCTTCCCCCAGCTTTCACACTGCAACCTGCCTCCATTGTTTCCCTTTCTTCCATTCTGTACATTGACTGAAAAATCTAAGTACAGGAAACGAATAATTCACTGTGCAAAGCCTTCATTATTATCCCCTCCTCACCATACTCTTGAGATGCTGAATATTACCTACAGGGCTCCTTTTTTTTTTTTTTTTAATTCTGCTCTCACTCTTCCCAATCCAGGAAATTTTGCAGTTCTCACAGTATAGTACCTTTTCTGTTTTAAGCATCAAACAATTTCCCAATGAGTTTTAGAAGCCTAGTTGTTTCTATTAGAGGTCATTATCAACAAGGTATGAGGGATTCGCAAACACTAGTGACTGCCGCAAAGTGCTCCTGCGACACAGAAACTGAATGCATTGCCTCTAAGTGAGGAACTGGGGCTCAGGGAACAAGGTACCTGATCAGCGTCTCACACACAGGGGAAGGAGCCCAGGTCTGTAGTCTGAAAATAATGTTTTAAAACAACAATTTAAAAGCAAACAAAAAAAACCCGAAACAAAAACCCAAACCCCCTCTACCTCAAAAACCCCACACAATTTTCTCTCAAGCACTGTGTGTCCACTAGTGAGCCATCAGTTCAAATACCTGAATTTTAACTAAATCCACAGCATTCGCTAATTGTAACTAGTTTCCTCCTTGGGTGAGACGATGGCTTCTGCTCTGCCCGAGTCCTGTTTCCAAGGTACAACATGATCAGGTCATTCAGAGTCGCTGCGTATCACACTAGTGAGGGAAGCTGAACATGTTAAATGAGGCTCTTTTAATTGCCTCATTCAGTCTTCAAAGTCCGTATCAGCTGCCAAATACAATCTCTTCTGGGCTCTGAAGTACTTCTGTCCTAACTTCAGAAATACCTCTGCCACAATCCCTCGTTGCCAAATCATGGCTCACCAGCAACCAATGTCGTTAACCTGTCCCTCCCTTCTCTGTCAGATGGCACGGCTTGCTTGACACGATGCCTTGTTTTAACTATGCCTACTGAAATCTCATATTGAAGATTTTAGAGTATTTCAAAGTCTTATCATTCATTTTTTTTCCCCATATAGCTTCCACTACCATACAACATCTCAGTACGTCGACACTTTTCTAATTCATCCTTCATTAAAAAATAACTCCATCTTCAGTCTATCTTTCTGTACAGGAAGAAGCTGCCAGAATTAAAAAAACTCGCTCTCTCTTCTCAGCCAATTTAAAAGTATACTTGATGAGCACTGGCATGTCCAAATCCACCATAATGCTTTGAGCTTGAGACATTCTACATATTCTAGAGCGTAACCTTGAGTCCCACAACCCTGGGCATCCTAAACCTCATGTTTTCTGTGCTAACAGCAGGGTCTCCAGTATATGTCACCTCCTTTCCTCATTTATCTTTGGCACTAGGAACATGTCTGAGAAAACGACCTTTTTCTTAACCGTCTGGACGACATCCCGTTGTTTATTTCCACAAGCAGTCAAGGGAAGTCCCACCCAACCATCTCTCCTTCTCCCAGACTCAGGAGTGGCTCTGCACTGCATCTGAACGCTGAGAATGCAATCGGTTCTTCTGTTTGTGTGATACAGAACACGCAGAAACGGCTCTGCTCTCTGGGGCAGTCCTGCAGAGTAGAAATGGTGATAAACCAGAATTCAATTATGTAGTGAGAAATTGCTTTAATTAGCCAGTTAATTGACTCCACAATTCCAATAAGTAAAATCGCTCATTTTTACAAAGCACAGTATTGTTTTCCTAAGGGCTCCCAGGAATCAGCTCTGCATCTCACTTCCCCCCCCCCAAACTAAAAAGGATCCAAGAGCACTGCCATGCTACTGGAGGATCATACATTTCCTTACTGTTTCAGAGCAGCCCAGAAAAAAAAACCAAGAGGTGGGCAGAGGTGCAGAGAGTTGCACTAGGGTAATGAACCAGTCTTCCTCTGATGGAAATAAGCCTGAATTTGAGGCAGGATGAAATGCAAATGAATTGAACTGCCTTGATGCTGATGTCTTTTTACTTTTGTCCAAAGAGTCATAACTCAGAAGGACACGGACTTTTCAACACAAGTGAGATCCAAGACCCATACACATGATCAAGAGATCTACTCAAATGCCCAAAGAATGGGTACAGAGTGCCTTGGCAGATCTCCCAAAGACACAGTTTAGGGCCAGTTAAGCAATGATGTAGTTCCAGGTATCTCAAAGATGAGCAGGAGAGGCAATCAAGGCCACTTCTGCAGCACAGTGAACTCAGTGCCTAGTCTGCGATTAGGATACTGCAAGTCAAGACCAAAGATCAATGGCAGAATTTAGCCAAAGAAAGCCACCTTCAGCTTACTGCAAGCTTGGATTTGGCAATCCATTTAATGGGGATGTCAAATTCTACTCTGAAACAGAGAAAAAAAGAGAACGTGACTCGTGAATCAAGCAGTGTATTAGCACAAGGGAATTCCCTGATCTGCAACAGGAGGTATTGCTAATGCAATTAGTTACTGTGACTTCACACAACAATGACAACCAAGAAGACATAAAAGGGTCGGACTGGAATGAACCATCAATCTCTGTGTCCCAGGACCCTGCACTCTGGTTATCCCCTGAAGAGCTACAAGGTCTTAAGAAGAATGCTTCTTGTAGCACAGAACCATCACCACACTGGTAGTTCCTGAAATCTTTCATCTTCTTTCTCCTCCTATCCTGTACCATAAAGCTTCTGTGACAAGATCCCCCAGTGTCCCACAACATGTGCCTCTGCTTGGATGTCTTACCCATGGTGAATCTTCAAAGGACAAGCCTCTGTCCTTGGGGTGAGCCTGCCTTGAGGGACAGTCTTCCCCTTCACTGAGAGAACTGCAGACAAGCCTTCGTGCTAGCAGGGTTCTCCAGCAGCTCCCACCAGTAAGACTCTCTCCATGCTCTTGCTGTGCTAGTGACCTTCTATCTGGGAGGTGACCTTAGGTCTCATGCAATTCACCTGCTTCCCTTCTCCAGTCTTGCAGCAGGTCATCACCAGGAGGCAAATAAATAATCATAAATGAACTGTGCAAAAGGCAGGCTGGTGAGTTCTGTGACATTTTCAACATCTGCTTAATAGCAAAGGATAGAAATCTGGATGAATGCAAAGCAGCACGGCACATTGACTGGAGAGGGCCATGTCTGACAGCACTTCTAAAAAAACCAGAGAAAATATCTTACCTTGGGGAAACGGGAGCTAAAGAGAATCAGTGGTGTGGTATCTTCACTGGAGTTCACAGAGGACTTGAACAGGAATTGCAAATATTATTTATAAATAAACTCCTCTTGTAGGAAACCTTACATATAATCGACAGGGAACATCTGTGTGTTTGATTAAGGCTGACATTTTAAACTAAAGCCAAACACTCTATAACAACACTAAAATCAACAGCAATGTAGCAAGTAAGTCCCTGCTTTTTGATGCAGATATGCCAGGAATGATTCTGGCCCAGTGTTCTGCACCTAAAGCAAGAATAAGCATCACCAAAAGAATGCCTTTCAGGATTTGAGCAGCAGCAGCTCCCGCTGGAGCCTGCAGAAAGCAATACACCTTTGTGAGTGTTTAGGCAAGTAGATCCCCAAACAGGGGTGAGAATCCCAGGTGAGATCACAAGTCAGATCAAATTCAACTGCAGTAGAAGAGTTTGTAACAAAAATGGGCACACAAGCAGAGAAGTTTGAGAGCCACTTTTGTACAAACCTCCCGCCGAAAAACCTAACATTATAGCTCAATTAAAAAACCAAAATCCATCAGGCTTGGCAAGATAATTGCAAAAAGCCTGGAGAACTGGCTTCCCAACAAAGCACTGGATTTTAAATGAACCAGCCAGTTTAGGGAAGAAGCACATGTTGAAATGGACTGCACAGCAAACCAGATACTGGACCAGCTTAATTAGATACAGAAGTATCCAGAACTTGCCTGATTCCCTCTCTTACAACACTGCCTGGGAGTCCTGAACACATCTGGCTGGCACCAAAGAACAAGAACCACCTTCTTCCTGGGAGACTCGGTCACCAAATGCCCAAAACACATTTTATAACACTAAACTGAGTAAAGCAGGCTTAATTACAAATTACTATTAAAATACATGGCAGATCTTAGATATTTTTTCTTTTTGCCTGATGATATTCCTTTGTTTGACAACAAGAACGCAGAATTTCCGTGATAGAATTAGTCATTACAGTTTTCCTTCAGTTGAGAATACACTGTCAGGACCAATTCTGCACTGTCAGTCCTTTAACCTCTGTTACAGGACATACTCAAGGATGGACTGTGGCAGCCTTTAAAAACAGTACAGGCATTGCCATAGATGAGTTAAGAGACTGGAATAAATGTCGTGCCTGAGGTGGTTGCATGGAGATTTAAAATAGGCAAAATTAAATTACCCATGAGAAATCCGGCCTGAAACTCTGACCTGAATTTGGTCAGAAAGTTTGCTTTGTCTAACTTACACAAATCAGGAGCTAGGCATTCAGTGCAAGACTGAAAGGTACGAAAGTTAAGAGGATACAAACGACAAAGCATGCAGGGTAATACACAGAAAGCACTGTGCCAAAATGCAGAAGGTACAGTACTGCTTATGCTAAAATCTAGCACAGGTTCTCTGCAGGAAAAAGGCGTTTCTAAGATCCCCTGCAATAACCTGGGAGACCAAGCCTCCAAACCAATTCAGATTCACTGGGTGACCAGCAAGGGATTAACAAAACTATTGCGATTTAATAGACGTAATAAAGAATGGAAAAGTAATTTTGAGCATCTCAAACATGGTTGGATTTCTTCAGTAGTTAGCGCATGCATGTATCAAACCAAGCCATAACCTACAATAAAACAGCACTGGCACTTTTGTGAGAGAAAACCTATTGGATGGTATGAACCTGACTTGATTAACAGCTCTGTGGCACGGTCAGCATGCAAAGCAGGGCAATCCTCGCCATGCTACTTCATAAAGTAAAGGTCCATCAGTTATGGGACAAGCCACAATTTTTGAATATGGATGGCCACAGGCTTCTGTCCTCCCTCGGTATAACCTTACATGCCACTTTGTATAGGGAACACAATCTCTTCCCAGGTGTAGGCTTCTGTGTGTGTGTATTTATAGGCAGCCACCCCGCGCACTGGGGCAGCTCCTTCCGGCAGACCTCCAGGCGCTCAGTCTTCCATCCTGCCCCTGGGGCACAAATAGGTAGCAACAAAGGAACCAAGCACTGAGGAAGAAGAATGAGTACGTGTCCAGTTCCCAAGAAGCATTCCTAAAGGAGCAAAAACGCTGAGTGCACAGACGGCGCTTTACCCTTTGCAGAAAAGCCCTCAGCTGGGAAAGGATTGCCGACAGACGGCATTGTATGTACTGCAAGAGGCCACATTCATGGAAACAAGGAAGGAGAAGCAAGCGACCCCTTCAGAGCCAGCAGAGCCGTCTGTTCATTCCCCTGTTTGTTTGCTCTTCAGACTTAAACGCTTGAGCAGATTTACACAAGTAAGTGCACTCAAAAAGTGGGCAAACTGAATATGAACTGAATAGGCCAACTGGCTGCAGTGTCCAAAGAACAGAAAGTGGTATTAATCCTCTGAATTGGATACCAAAGCACCGCCTGTGCCCCATGGAGCTTCCCAGTGGGGTCCCCTCCCTGTCCTTCTGCAGAGCTGCCCTGGGGAAGCTGCGGGGCACAGCAGACAGGGGGGCTGGCTGCAATACCTACCAGATCCGTGCACTGTCCATGCCCCCCGTTCCCAACTGCCCCTCCATATGCAAGGGATGGGCAATTGTTAGCAGGAGCCTAAGGCAATTAGTGGAGAAGGAAAATAAGATACTCGGTGGTAATCTGCACTTGGAAGTTTATCAGAACAGCTCTCCCAAAATAGTTATTTCGCAAGAATGACTGCAATAGATTTTTTAAAACACAACCTGCCCCTTAGCTGGGCAAACTCTGGCTTACCTCAAAAGGCTGCCTCTTCTAGAGCCAACAATCAATAGATAGCCCTCCGGGCATATTGTTGCTTAGGCTACCCCTACGCTACAGCAAATCTGATATTGTTTGAAATGCAAACAGCACAATTTTAGACTTCTAAACCATCAGAGTTGGAAACTAGTTTGTAATGGGAACACTGCCTTCATCAGTATTTGTGCATGTGCACACAAAAGAAGACTGAGAGTCCAGAAATGAAAATGAGATTTCAAAATTGCTGAAATCCTGCAGCTTGCATGTCCTCCCCTGTCTGTCAAACTCAGTTTCTTAGGAATATATTTACAATGCCTAGACAACTGCTCATCAAACCCAGCGCATGTTTTTGCAATTTTTGACAGTTAGAAGAGCATATATTTGTTCAAGTTTATTTTTATAGTGTTAAACTATAGTAGCACAGAAACCAACAGCATTTTCTTCTACCCAGCTGCAACTTTTACCCTGCCTCAAGTCTGCACAAGAGGACCAAGAAAGAGACGTATTCACATCTTCACATCCCTCTGCTGTCTTCATGCCATCAGAGAGAACAAAACAACTCCTGTCCAACCAGAGAATACTAGCGGAAGACAAGCTGTTCTCCAAAAGTGAAGCATCTACAGCTTTCTCTTAAACCAATGAAGTTACATGACAGATCCTCATCACTGACAGAAGCAGTTGCTTGATGTTAATTATTAATTCATGTAAAACTGAACTGATAGAACACCTGTACCTGTTACTCACCTCTAACCACAAGCTTGCTCATAATCCACCAGCATCTTCTAGATCCGTCGGTGTCAGTGAAGAGTTTGCCTATTTGTCATTCCTGGCAAGGATGCAGTAACCTTTTGCTTTTGCACATGACTGCTTTCAAGTGCCAATTTCAAGGGCCAGCAGGGTCGACCTCTACCTTGTCCCTATCATTTTCAGCTCTCTGTGTCAGCAATGAGACTTCCTCTAAGTGTAATAGACATGAATGGATCTTCTACCTTTCCATACTGCAAATTCTTAAAACTCTTCCTGCTCTTATTGCTCCAGGCATAATCTTGAAATAGTCATGTTGCCATAGATAGTACACACTGCATTATCTAGACAATATATTTTTAAAAAACAGTTATGTTGCACCATCAAGCACATAAGAGAGTTGGACAATCTCAATTCTGCCCTCTTAACACGTCCAACATGTTCACCAGTGAACACAGGAATTCTATGGGCAGATCAAGCCGCACCATATAATCAAAGAACATAATCCCCTGTTCTGGGGAATGTAATTGCAAGCAGTATTCACAAGCATACATTCTTGCATATGTTTTTGTTCCTTTGGCAGTAACATAGGCCAGCATTTTAGAAACATCCTGTTAGTCTTATAAAACAACCTGTCAAAAGGAAAATACAATTTTTATCTCAACAAAACCTGAAAAGAATTTTATAGTTGGGCTTTCTTGGTCTGCGGGTTTTCTTCCTGTCAGATTTCAAACATAGGAAGAGGGAAAGGTCGTTAGCACCCTTCCCACAAATTATGAGAATCCTTTAAATTGAGTTGAAAAACATTAGGCATTCAGAACAGAGGAACTACTGCTGGATTTCCCCACAGCAGACTTGCAATGTTCTGCAACATTTCTGTCCAGCTCCCGCCACAGTTTCTCCTTCTCTGCTGTTACAGTTCCAGGACCAGACAGCTCTCTGTAGGCCACATCTTGAGATAAGCTGCCCCAGGCAATCCAAAACCATCAGGTGTTTCACACTGTCACTGCTACTGCCTTCACCTGTCTGGATTTTCCTGGAATAAACTCCTTCCAGTAAATAGTAAGGCTGGTCTCTGATCTGACAGCAAACAATAACTTAGTCCCAGAAATGTAACAACAAGCAGGTTCCCTTTGCCCTTTAATAGCTAACTTGGTATTTCAAGTTGGTTTTTTTTTTTTTTTTCCCAAATTTTGGTCAAGAGTTGTACCAAACGCATAGTACCACAAATGCAATTTTACTAGTTCTCAAGGAACTTCATAAGATGGTAGAACATCAAGATGCGTTAACTAAAGCTGCAGACAGCATAGTGCTCTACCCATCCCCTCCTCTCCAACATGAAACGCCCTCTGCCCTTTCCCCAGCTCCTGTCTTGCTGTGTCTTGTCTCCTCAGATTTCTTTCTGGTTGCCAACACAGGCTCCTGACGCAGCCAACTTCCATTCACTCCATCTGTCACCAATCCAATGTGACAGACTCCACGAACTGAAACCAAGGTGTCCTCTTAACTTTTCACCGAGCTGCACTTTATGTCCTCTCATGCTGCTCTTCCAAAACCATCATTATCCCATTCCAGTCAACTAGGGTCAGCCAAAAGAGTCAAAGCCCAGGTTGTGTCCTAGGGATGCCCAGAAAGCTGCTGCTATCTCCAGAAGCAGGAGCTAGTGAACAAGGACATGAAATTCCCTCAGTATTTCTCATGGCTCTGATTATCACGACAGATGTACGTTTACCCTCCCTGAAGGTCAACAGAGTAAGACAGCCCAGGGGAAGAATATCTAATAGAGCCCAGCAATCCTGCAAACAGACTGTAAATACAGTCTGCAACACAGACTATAAAACTCTGTCCATTCCAAAGCATCGTTTCAGTTGAGTTACGCCAACTTACCCCAGCACGAGCTGAAGATACAGAGTTGTCTTACAGCCCGAGAGTTCATAACTTCCACACCCATGCTTCTGCGCAGCTGCAAACACCGCGCTGCTTGCACAGCAGTAAGGCTTTCATGCCCTTCAGCCAAGTACATTTAAACCAGCAGGGTTTTCAACTCCATGGCTTGTTTTTCCTCAACAAACAAGAACACTTCGCTTGACTATAGTCTCAGCAATACACATTAAAAGTTACTCAACCGAACTAGACGTATTTCAGAGGAGCACAGGATATACGATGTAGGTTATGAAGGTCTGGCCAGAGAAGGTACAGTAAAAAATTGGAAAAAAATAAAATAATCAGGCACCTTCTAATAATTCTTTTGTAGCCAAATTCAGTAGTTAATGACATGTTCTGAAGCGCTCACTTATAAAAGGCAATGAGATCCCAAAGCAAAGGACACTGCTTCCAAGACCTACGCAGCCTCTAAATTCATACAGTAAAACGAGTAGGTACGTCTGAGTATTGGCAGGGGGGAGCCTGAAACTGAGAAGTCATTCTTCTGAATATGCAAAAATATTTGAGAAGCGGCGTAAAATCTAGTAGGATTCCAGACTCTTACTAAAAACTACTCATTTTTTCTAATAGTTTCCTGTATCAAAAGCTTTTTAGATCAGGAGCGTGTTTTGCAGTGTCGGCAGACAGCAGTGCATCATACAGTATGTTCCTGGAACTTCAGCAAAAGTTGTTCTGCCTAATGGACAGCCAGGAAACAATCTAGATGCTAAAAGTTATCCTTTTGGTTAACAGAAATAAGCAGCACACAGAAAAGACTGACCACAGGACACACTGAGGTCCAAGAAAGGACTCTCCTCCCAGGATCTCAGTCACTGGAGATTTCATACCAGTTACTTTTCCAGCTCCGCTAGCTGCTTGCCAGGTACAACCTCGGAGGTGCTTTCACCCTCTCATGATTCAGGGTGGGCTTTCCTCAAAGCATCAATAATTTACTTCACAGAAAAGAAAAACTAAAAACTGTTTCGGGATCTCAGGATTCACTGGGGATCCCTGCAGTGCCCCACTCACAGGGCGTTCCTCCGGTAAGCTACAAACTCAGCCTGTTAACGAGCAGCACCACTGTATGTTCATGTTGTAGTACTCAAGTATTTTTACAAACAAAACAAACAAAAAAACCCCAACCCGACAACAAAAGCCAACTTTAAACTGAGCCTACAGGCAGCAGTAAGGTCTCCTGATAAAAGAACCCTAGGTACAGTGCCTAACCTGAGAAAGCTGCTGAAAACAATCCCTCAATCTACCTTGCTTTTACTGTTGCTTAAAAAAAAAAAAAAANTTCATGTTGTAGTACTCAAGTATTTTTACAAACAAAACAAACAAAAAAACCCCAACCCGACAACAAAAGCCAACTTTAAACTGAGCCTACAGGCAGCAGTAAGGTCTCCTGGTAAAAGAACCCTAGGTACAGTGCCTAACCTGAGAAAGCTGCTGAAAACAATCCCTCAATCTACCTTGCTTTTACTGTTGCTTAAAAAAAAAAAAAAAGGTACAACAAACTAAGACCATCTAAGATGAACAGACTGGTGTCTTTTCAACATGACGACTCATCAGAAAAGGCTCATGGCTGTTCATGCCCCACTCTCTTGCAAGAAAGATGTACACCCACAAGCTCCTTCTTTTCAAGAATTACCAAAATTGTGGGTTTGCCTTTTAGTAATCTGGTTTTCTATGTATCAATTGTAAAAGCCTCAGTTCCACCTTCAAATAAGAAGGCCATCACAGTTTGACCCCAGAAAGGCACAGAGCATCAGGGGGCTATACAATTTAGAGCCATCTGTTCCCACTCCCTCCTCCTTTTGCTCATAACCAGGGAGAAGCCGCCCCCCTCATCTTCCTTCCATTTGGCTTTTCCAACCCTCTCCGGCTTACCTGGCTTCGTGGCTACTCATGCTCCACCATCAGCTTCCTATGCCTGTGGGCTTTTTTTTCCTCTCTCTCCACCCCCTCCCACTGATTTATTTTATTAAACACACCTGCCTGCCCCTTCAGCCAACTGTTATTTCCATTTGTATTCATAGAAATACCCAGGCACACATACTGCTAGTTAATGCTAACTATATTAAAGACACCTGTCAGAAACCGATGAGCAGGTAAGAAAATAACATTGCCTAGCTGGGATAAAGACTTGCTAACCAAGGACTTGGAAAGCAGTGCGTCGTCACTGCATTCACGAGGCACCCCGGGAATCTGGGTCACCCCGTCACCGCGTGCCAAAAGCGGAGCCTCAGACAAGACAGGAGGAGCAAAATGGGATTCAGCTTCTTACCAGCACCAGAGCTGAAGGCAGCTTGAAATGAAGCAAGAAGAGCCATAAATTATAAAGGCAAGTGCATAGTGATGCATCCACAGAAGTTGTTCTTTCCTAGATGTTTTCAAATGAGAACATGTTCTCTCTGCACGATGCATTGACAGCTTATGCCCTAAGGTAAAGAAATCTGAGCATGACAGAGAACCTGGCAAGACACTTGTTCAGAAATTTTGCAGACCTTCCAATCTTCTCTTTACTGCAAAGTGTGTAATAAAAGCCTATCTAAAGAGCAGATTTCTCTCCAACACACATTTGCCTTTGCTTCCCATCTATTTGAAACACACTTCCCTTCATGGTCTTAACTAAAACTGGGAAAATTGTGCAATGTTTTCTTTGCCATCAACAACTGTTCAAAATTCCACGTTAGTAATGTTGAGAGCCTTAGTGTACCAGCTCCCCCTTAATATTTTAAGCATCAAGCNGCTTCCCATCTATTTGAAACACACTTCCCTTCATGGTCTTAACTAAAACTGGGAAAATTGTGCAATGTTTTCTTTGCCATCAACAACTGTTCAAAATTCCACGTTAGTAATGTTGAGAGCCTTAGTGTACCAGCTCCCTCTTAATATTTTAAGCATCAAGCAACAAGATTAAGTAAGTACTATAATACAAACACTGGGTACATAACAGTTCCCAGTTTCAGGAGAAACTGATGGAGCTGAACTGATCTTAAAAACCTGGAAAAATCTGCAAAACACATTTGATGAGCAAACATTCATTTGTTCGTCTTTCTTTTTCACGGTTCTTTTTTTAAAAAAAGAATTCAATGATCAATGTGCTGTTGCTGTTCTCTTTATAACCGCTCTTAGGGAACATCAAAATAATGAAAATCACAGTAAAGATTAACAGCCAGAAGAAAACACAAACTAAATGAAAGCAAAA
>VZSC01014557.1:0-40837 GCA_013398225.1 Steatornis caripensis
GACCAAAACTGAACACAGTGTTCCAGGTGTGGCCTCACAAGTGCTGAGGAGAGTGGGGTAATGACAACTTTATCTCTGCTGGTTGTGCCCTTGTTGATGCAGCCCAGCATCCTGCTGGCTGTCTTTGCTGCCGCAGCACACCCTTTGCTCACATCGAGCTGGTTGTCCACCAGCAGCCTCAGGTCCCTTTCTACAGAGCTGCTCTTCAGCCAGGTAGATCCCAGCCTGTGCTGCACTCCTGGATTATGTTTTCCCAGATGTAGGACCTGACACTCGCCCTTGTTGAACCTTATAAGGTTTTTGTTAGCCCACTCTTCCAGCCTATCCAGGCCTTCCTGCAGGGTGGCTGTCGCTTCTGAAGTGTCCACTTCCCCACTCAGTTTGGTATCATCAGCAAAATTCATCAGGGTACGCTTGTTCCCATAATCCAGATCACTTGTGAAGATATTAAATAGCATTGGGCCTAATATTGATCTCTGGGGGACCCCAATTGTGACAGGTTGCCAGTTTGAAAAGGAGCTGTGTGCCACCACCCTCAGGGTGCGGCCTGTCAGCCAGTTCCCCACCCACTGCACAGGCCAATTGTCCAGTCTGTAGTGCATCACCAACTTTTGGGAGAGGATGGAGGCACACTGGTCATGTTCTGACATGCGTGTAGCAGAAATGTTTCTGTAACTTTTCTCTAGAAGGTATGACGCAGATAATGTTCTGATCTGTTTGAGAAATACATTGTCCTAAAGCTTTGCTGGAAGGAAACAATACCAGCTATGCTTAATAACCTCCCCCCAAACAAGAATAACCTGGGCACTGCTTCCAGCTAACGGCAAGAACCTTAGAGCATGCCTGTAATTTCTATACAAGGGGAAGTGACAGGCCAACTTTGGTGGCAAAGCTATTGAATATTATCAGCACTAAAACAAAAATGGCATTGTGTTCAGCTGCTAGACTTCCCCACACCGTTCCAAACAAGCATCGACAAGACCTCAGTGCTGTGCAGCATGCAATGTCCTTCATTCCAAGTATTTGGTAACTTCCCGGAATTATTTGCGAGACAAGCGCTGCTGCTAGATTTGTGTTAGAAACTGAAAAATCTTTAGTTTTTTAAAAATATGTTCTCTAGAGATGGAATTTCTTAGAATTTTTGCAACTACATGAGAGATTTTATGTCTGCCTTGCTATAAAAGAGAGACAGGAAAAATGGAATGTTGTCAGCCTTATTTTTAAAAGATACTGAGCTGACAGAGATCCGAAAAGGTTTTCTTTTTTGGGTGTGTATTTTCTGTGTTCCCATCATGAGCTCTAGGGAAACTGGAGACTTCTGGATTCTGGTCCTCTTGGAAAGTACCTAGCCATCGCTCTGGGGGCAAATAATGAAGGTAACAGCGATGTGGAAATATAGGTCCTGTGCTGACAAAAGCTCTCTGCCAGCAGACACCCAGCCTTATATAAGCTTCATGGAAGCACAGCAGTCCATTCAAATAGCAGTTATTGCAGGATCACAACCATGTTATTGTTTCAGTGTAATACAGGTAATAAGTGCAGCATTTATGGCTATTACTGCCTGGTGAGCACCTAAAAAAAAAAAAAAAAAAAAAACCAGACATGCTTTCCTTATTTTAGCTTCCCAGTTCAGCATTTCCATATACTCCTGGGGTTATAATCCAATTATGGAACTTCAATTATTTTCTGTAATTCACTGATTCAAGAAGAACATTAACTTTTTAGCTTCTATATAGCAGGGAAGTAGTAATTAAGAGGGATAACATAATTCACAGATTCATAGAGTTTAAGATCCAGAAGAGACCGAGGCATTGTCTACCATTATTTTCCGGTTGATTCAGGTCCTTAAATTTCCCTTATTTGCTCCTGGACTGAATATAGCAATTTATTTTGATGTAAATAATATGTTCCAGGAAAGCATCCACTCTGGATCTGAAGATAGGAAAGCAACAGCAAACCTACTGCTGTTGCTAACAGTTTGTTACTGTTAGCTGCGTTCCCTGGTCAGAATTTCTGACCCACTTCCAAATCAGCTTTCTGGTGTTGATTTTTACCTGTTGGTCCTTGGTGTAATCAGATTGAGGACCTTTCAGATTCTCTCCCTCTCCCTCCATCCTCCTCCCAGATGCACTTACACACTACAATGAAGTCACTCTTCAGATTTTTTTTTTTTTATTTACTAATCAAAATAGATGGAGCTGTTTAAGTTTCTGATTGTAAGACAGTTTTCTCCAGCCTTTGGATAATTTCATCAGGGACTGCAGGGGTCACTTAAATGTTGTTAAAACTAATTATTGGAGGTTAGAAATAATTTCCTCTTCATGTTTATGGAGATTTGTTATTATGTATAGTTTATGTAGCCGTATCTGTTTGTGTGTATTGTTCAGTGGATGAAATGTAGCACTGGAACATCTGTGTTCCTAAGCAGGAGAAATGATGCTCAAAAGCGGCAGTGGTGTCTTAGCAGGAGTGTAAGGAGGTGCAACATATGCTCTGTGCAGGTCATGGTACACTGGTACTGACATTATGTCAGAAGCAGAAGCTCATCTCTCCACCTCTGAGGTTTTGATTACCTTTATTTGTAAATCAGGTGTCTGTCCATCCTCGGCTTTCAGTGACAAAACCCCATAGAATGAGAAAACTGCAGCACCCTTGAAGCTTAATTTTAAAATGTAAGGGGTTTGGATCTAAGCCATACCTAACTTAATTTTGTAGAACTTAAGTTCTCTACTCTTTTTTAATGTTTCTTTTTGTCTCTGCTTTACTTAAATCAACACCAAATTTAGGATTGTCAATTAAATGGAGTATGGCTATGAAGTATTTTAATTACTTTGCAATAATGTAGCACAAATATTTCAATATCAAGTTTATTAAGGGCCTTATGAACTGCACAATAAATGAATTTCTGTCACATGTACAAACATACAGGCAATTCAAGGAGCTGAAGGATTCATACAGGGCAACCTCTTGGCTCTCACAATAAAGTGAACTCAGAGCAGTTGCTTCTGGGAGGAAAGGAAAACTGGTGGCTGTTGTGGAACAAAACGGAATATGACCAAGTCATTGGTGGGTTTTAAATCAAAGCAGGGCAGTCTACTCATGCCATGATTTTGCTCGTTGGCTAACATAAGAATTGGACTAAAGATGTGATTGATTACAGGTCTTAGAGTCGCGGGAGACGGGCTGTAATGATGCAGCTGTTAAATACCATCAGCACTTTTAGGACTTCTAGTTGTTTCATCTCTATTTTCGGTGAGTGGTAAGATAAACCTGGCCTTGTTGTAACGTGGGTTTGCAATTGTTAGTTCATGTTAGGTTCCTGCATTTTTTTTTTGTTAATTCTTACTGTACTTAGATACAGATAAACACAAATTTCTCTTAATCTCAAGACCACATCTCTTGTCCCTGCTGGGTCCCTGCTGTGCTGTTCCCTTCGTACGCTGGGGACACGGGGCTGCTGTTAGGCAAGCGCTAGCGGCTGAATCTCCCGCTGGTGCTGGGTGAGTATAGATCTACCAGCCAGCATACAAGGCATTTTGTGGTGAGGAATAGGTGAGTCAGAGTGGCAAGAAAAGTGGCTAGAATACATTGCAACTCCTTCGATGATGATGTATGTCAGTACGGTTTAGTGTGTACTGAGCCAACGATGTGGAACAGACTTAAATTCCTTGTCCTCCCTCGTTCTTTTTTCCATTGCCCTCTCACCCCTTCTTTCTTCCCTAATGCAATCCTCCTCCAAAGAGCGATATTTCTGCACAGTAGTCAGGCTTATTATTTGCTTAGTAGGTGCGGGTTAGCAGTGCAAGAGTATCGATGAGAAAGCTTGTGTTAAATCTCCCTTCGGAGGTTGCCCTAGAATTGTTACAACTCGCGTACATGTGGCGTTTTAATCTCTCTGCAAAGACTTCTGAAAGGGAATTTTAAAGGACTGCTTCACTAGTTAGTAGCTGTCACCAGTGTGTAAGGCACTCTCTCAGTAGAGAATTTAGCAGGCCTCCATTGCACCTGGAGTTGAAATGTCGCCAAGTAAATACATCTCTGTCTTTTCAGACTGCCAAGTCACGGCAGCACTGTGTAGGACTCGGGATGTTGAACACATGAGAGGCGTCTCGGCGCTCTCGGGAGATTCCTGGGGCTGGGCACTTTTTTCAGCCAGGGGACCTGCTGCGGCGGGCCATGTGGTGGGGACGTCGAGGCAAGTTTGACATGCTGAGGGCTTGCGGGATTCAGGCTGTGTGCCAGCAGTAAAGTGCTTGTCGCCTCCTAACGAGGTAGCCCTCCAGTCCTGCTATCAGGAGGTCTGCAGCTGGTCTGCTTAATGGTATTTAGTAACAGTATGTTCAGTAAAGCATGCTCTCCTATTACACAGAAATCCACTAAGGCTGGCATCAAGAGTGGCAGGTAATTCAATCACACCCACAAAAATGATATTAACATAACATTAAAGAGCTGTGTAGACTAGCGAAAGACAGGAAATTATGGAGTTCAGGCTTGAAACTTTATCCTTAGCTCACCCATGTTGTGCCGAGGTATTTCGAAATTTCCATAGAGCGTGTGATTTTATGGAATGTACAGTGGGGTGGATTGTCCTGTCTGTCTGAGGAGGATTTCCTTGGCTAACATCAGCCAGCATTAGTGAGAATTGTGTAAAGAAATTCTGGCACAATTTACACAGCATGGCTGGACAATGTGAGCTTTAAATATGAATTTCTTGGCTTGGGCAGTTTACTTACCCCAGCATTTCTGAAGTGCTTCATTGGGCATCAGTCATGTTGACTTTTTTCAGACCAAGCTGCAGTTCAGTAGCTAAGGCCCTCTCCCAGTTTGAAAACTAATGTTTAGGATTGTCTTTTTCCTGTTCAACAGTCAGTAAAAAGATTTTTGTTTTATTTTAAATTTACCTTTTGATTTAAGGACACTACTTCGATTTATTTGAGATAAATTCACTGGAACTAAGCTGAATTAACTTTAAAAAAAAAAAGCTCTGTACTGATCTTTGGGCCTTATTAATATTTTTCCTCATTTTTAGTCTTGCTAGTAATGCAACTCAGTAATGCAAGATTAACTTCATCACATAAAAATCCTTGGTTGGAAATGGAAGAGAATGTGGTGACTCTACCCTGTCTTCTTCCTTGTGGCTTGTAGTCTTCTATTGTACCTCCTTGTACCAGCATGGACAAGGGGAAGTTCTTGCAAGGACTCCATGGCTCAAGGAGGAGACAGAGAAGGCCTAAGCTGTTTTGTGAGTACAATCATTTTATTTTACCCATTGTCATCAGAGCCACCAAGAGTGAAGGGGAGAATTGTTTGTCACTTCAAGGATGGGACTTCACTACAATCAAACGTGAGATTGCACATCTCCCAGAGAAGGTGAAGCCAGCAGGTATAGTGCTTGTAAAGCAGCTAAACCAGTAAAAGGTACAGCACAAGGATAGTGTCTCACATCTTGAGGCAGGTTTTACAGGCTGCGCAGAAATGCGTTCTGCCCTTGGATACCCTGATACTGGTGCCGAAGTAAAACCAACATGAGCTCAAGTCACATCTGATTTAGAGTTTGTTCCCATGTGGCTCTGGGAGAGAGGGAACTACGTGATGGTCATTATTTGGGGGAGATTTAAAAATTTTAATCTAGTGCAGTGGAAGTAAAGGTGAATAGAAACCAGCAAGAATTAATGTACTTTCATAATAGCTCATTTGGAGATTTTGTATGGTGTTTTCTGGAGACGATGAACCATGATGATGGTATGGTTAAGCTCTGAGGTTGTTCTGATTTTTTTTAGCGCTTTCTGAGCTAAGGAGCTGGGGAGGAGTGCCACCGTGTCTGTCTCTGTGGTGAACAGGATGGTCATTAATGACCATACATAGAACAGTAGGACGGCTGTATCCTAGGGGAAATCAATTTTCTGCAGAGAGCTGGGCTTGTAAAGAGTAGAAAATTTCCACTGAAGGGGAAGAGAGGGAAGGGGAGACACAATTGGCAGAGTAGGGATTAAAAAATACAGGCTTCGAAAGTGAGGGAAGACTCAAAAGTCTTTCTGTTCAAGGTGGATTTTTTTTTTTCCTCCCGTCTCTTGTCAGAATTGAGCAGGTCTTGAGCATCCTAATCTTAGAGATGGGAGAGAGAACGGCGTTCTGGAGAAGCTCTGAGATGGGGGACATGGAGAGGCTGGGGAGACAACACCCTGGGGTTTAGACAAATGGTGATTCTTTTTTAAAGTGCTTTTTTCTTTGGTCATTCTTCACTCTTACACGTTTGTGTCTCTTCTCTGAATCACAGTTTGACTGCGACACTGAGGGTCTCTCTCAGCTTCGAGTGGCCCAGTGGCTACAAAAGTCCTCCCGCACACTGTGATGGTTTGATTCCCCCTCTTTTCTGGTCATTTCCTGTTGCTTAAACCTTGCTGCTCAAACGTTGCTGCTCCCTTGCAGACAGGCTGGGAAAAGCTTGCTTTCCCTAGGCTGCTGTCATTTTACTCTCATAACAGATTTTGAAAAAAATATTTCACAGGGGAGATAAGGGAACTAAACTGTAACCGGTGTGACATATCGTCATTCAGATAACAGCTCTAGTAACAGTAAATTTGCTTAGACTTGGTAAGTATGTTTGTATGTTTATGTTTCTTAAAAATGTAAGCAGACGTTAATCTTTTAAATCTCAAACAAGAGGAGGATTCTTTTCTGATTCTGCTCAATATTAAAGGCTAAACCAGAGATAAGATAACATTCCCATAAACATGGAAGTTTGAACAAAGGAACTGTTGTCCTGAGAATGTGGGAATCAAAAAGAAACTGAAGTCTGAACTTAGGAAATTGTCTTACAAAATGGAACTTTGCATGCAGAGTAACATTTAATGGCTCTCAGAAATTGCAGAACAGGGCAAATCCATAGGTCTTTCTCTTGATCTCAGTGGTCTCTGGAGCAAGCCCAAAGAAAGCGAAGGGCAGAGGCATATGGGAAATGAATAGCTGGAGTGGACCTTTTCTTTAGCTTTGGCTTAAGTCTTATTCATGATGTTGGTCTTTTGAGAACTTCCTTTCTTGAACAGCAGAAACGGAAATGGTTGGAAACTCCCATGGTCTGAGTAAGTGGGAGGAAAGCATGCGAATGCTGTTGATGAATAAGATGTTTCAGGAATGCGTAAATACGTGGCCTGATACTGCAAGAGCTTGGTTTATGAGAGTTGGCCGTTGGGTACATTCAGGACTGTCCAGAGTATGAATTCAGTTGTTCATAGTTGTAAATATTTGCAGACTGTAGCTCTATTTCTTGTAGAATGTGTCTTTGAGTCCATGAAGACTAACTGTGTCCTTTTTACATTGGTTTTGTGCTTTCACTGCTTCTGATGGGGTGTTCAGAAAGCAGTCAGCTTGCTACTAGAGGTGATCATTGTAAATTTTGTGTGACTAGTTTTTAAACTCAGCTCTTTTGGCGGATTATATTTTGGCTACTGGAATATAATTTATCCATATAGGATATACTTGCCATTTATGTGTGTGAAAGCAGTAGTAAAGTGAGGGGTGTCAGCACTAGGGTTTTCATTAGTCTTAAAATCCAGCTTTTTGTAAAGCAGGAAATAGAATACAGGGTGGATTTGCTCATTGTTGTTACTTTTTTTGTTTTTCTTTACAAGGTGGTTTTCTGAAACTCAAAACATGCAGCTGCCAAGCAGTGTTTTTTCTCTAGCTGAGGATGTTGACTTATATTTGATGAAGATGTTGCCCTTGGTGTTGCCAGCCCTCAGAAGTTTATTGCAAGGTTCACCATATTTGTTTCTTAAACCCACAGATCGTGAGGCGTGTGATACAATGGGAACCTCGGATCTGAATTTTTAAGAAAAATATATGTTTCTATCCTTCATGGCTGTAGAGAGAGATGTGAAAATACAACCTAAGTCTATCACAAAGGCTCAAAATATATAAGCAAAATAAAAGGATATCTCAAATGTATTTATTTTTTAGTTACTTTTTTAATATCAAAAGTTGATTTAATAACTTTTTTTGGTGTATTAGAGAGCAACAGGAATTGTCAGTACTATACTCCTTGGCCCGTTACAGGAAGAATTATGAGTTTATCCTGGTGAATCACAGTTCTTTCTCTCTGAAAGTATGCCCAATACTCAGAATGAGGTTTCAGTTTTTCCATGTATATATTTATGGTTTGATGATTGTATCTTATTTGATTAGTTTATTTGAAGGCACCTGAAGCCAGTAATATACAAAAGTATTTTCTTGAGGGCTCCCAAGCAACTGAAGCTGTTTTGCTTCCAAATCCAGTGTTACTGATCAGATTTCAAGGTGTGCTCACTGTGTTTTTCAGTGAGTCTTTTGTTCCTGGGGTAAATTTTCTCGGCAGAAACATAAAATATTTAAATTCTTGCTCCTTCCTCCAGATCTGTTCATGTATATTTCAGAAATGACAGGCTACCTAGCATGTCTATTTTTCATAGCTATCCATCCAGGGTTGTGCCCGGCAGGACCAACCAGGTATCCTTTTAAGGACAGAAGACACTAAGTATATAAGGAACGTACTTATTTAGTGAATCCTATGGATTATCTAACCCCTTACTGGTCCGCGTTGGCTGTTTCTGGGTGCAAGCTGAACCACAGCAGAGCACAAGTGATTGCCAGTGTTGGCTTTTCTTCTGCAGGACACTTACAGCCAAGGTGTCTAGTGAGAGCAGCTGGCAGAAAGCCTGAGTGAGGAGTTTTTGCTTGACTAAAATTTTGTTTGTCTTAGGCTTATTCATTCTCAGAAGTGCTGACTGATGAGCAGAGAGCTACAAGATGTGCTAATTAAGCCATATTCCTTGCCCCTTGGTGTTATCTTAAAGTGTAGCCTCAATGCTCAAAGACAGAAACTAATGAGACGGCTGCTCTGTTGGTGTAAATTGGGGCAGCCCATTGGACACAGGAGGAGGACACCATGTTTCTGGAAACCAAGAGCGTGATCCAAAGCACAGTTTTTAATGGCCTTCCCTCTCCAAATATATTTACCAGGCTGATACAGTGAGGCTAATACGTTCAATTATGTCCCTCTTCCTTTGGACAGTAAAGAATGAAGAATTATTTATATAATAGACAAGGACTCTAAGTGAAATATCTTTTTAAACCTGTAAATGTGTTTTTGTAACAGGTGACTTCATTTAATGCTATATTTACTTTTTTTACAGGTTTTTAAAGCATTTTGAAAATGTAAAAAAAGTAACACGACTCATGAATTATGTATCTATATTGCATGCTGGGCAGCTTTGTCTAGTTTGAGTTTTATTGTTGACAAAGCGATCACTTAAGAGAAGGTTTTGGAGAATACCTATTTTGCGATCCTGGCCTGGGAGTTGTGGTGAGTTACCAGCAAGAACAGTTTTCTCCTCTTAAAACTAATTACTGTAGTAGTCAAGGGCCTTGCACTCAGGAAAGCAAAGCACTCGCTGGCTGGAAACATGCACTTAGGTGTCCTGTCTAAATCTGTTTACTGCACTGGGTCTGTAGGGTGGACTTTCCACACCAAACAAGCATGTTAATTTATGAGCCTACAAACACGCTTTAACCTTGAGAAACATGGCTTGAGAAACAGACTTCATCCTGTTGTAAGTTCAACTGGGCTTCTTACATGCTCAGAGTTGTACATGTGCATGAGTATTTAAAAATATCATGGGCAAATAGCTTATCGAATCCATTACCACACTCTCCTGAGGCTGTCTTTGTGTTACAGAGTTGCCCAAATAAATGGACGAAAAAAATCTTTGCTTTTAAAAATATACTTTATGGAGTTAAATAAAATCTAAAGAAACTCTAAACCAGAGGTATTCTGTCCCAGTCCTGGGGAAGCAGCAAGCACTTTTGTCCATGTAATTACAAAAATAGAAATCCATGCTCTTGTTGTTTCCCTTGAAAATTTCGGGCAGAGAAAGGTGTGTTCCTCTGTACCACTTCTGTCAAAGTTTGGCCTTTGCAAAATTAATGCAACTGTGACGTCCAGCCCTGGAAATAAAAGGATAAAAATAAATACATTGAAGAAAAAGAAGCAATTCTGAGATGTAGTTCCTGAAATGTGTATTTTGCAATGCAAAAATCCTAAGAAACCATTCCTCTCAAACCTAAGTTGCTTCCAAAGACATCCCAAGCACCTGGATTTTTCTAATTTGTAAATAATGAAATGGGAGCTCTGTGAACTCGAGAAGTCTCTCTCACACATTTGATTCAAATGGCCTCTGTGTGAACTCTATAAAATGCTTTAGCTTTAAATTATCAGTTTGAGTTCACGGTCCCTGGTGGTAGCTGGAGTTCTTGCTTTTTTCTTTAATTCATTTTCTTTTTAATTCCTTTCTTTTCTTGGTTATTACTAGACAGGTACCGTCTGATTGAGACATATATATGTACACATATACATATATATGTATATTTTACAATATGTTGCAGTCATAGAATTCTGTTAAGAGTAAATTGTTTTAGTGAAATGTCAGAACATCTGCCCAAACCGAATGCTCCCGAGTTCCCTTGAATAGTGAGGCTATTGTTAAATGATTGACTACTTTAGAGATTAATATCATGGTATGCTGGCATGCTGGTTCATACCAACTGTAATTTAACGATGAATCCTCCGTAAGTAAGCAAGACTGTGAATGAGAAATCAGATACACGACAGCACAGCATGCAGGAACATATAAAGTAAATAAATTCTACACACAGGAATGATATGTTGGGGGCTTTGTTTCCAGACTATCTGAGATAATTGAGTTGCTGGATAGAGGAGATTCTTGAAGTTTGAAGATCTGCTTAATTTTTGATTCCAATGCTGATGAGCAATGTCTTTGTAGTAGAAAATACAGGCTTTGGATGTTTTGTTATTTCCTTTCCCCCTATTCTTTGAAAATTAGGATATACTTGACATTATCATTTGTGACAGGCTACAGTAAACCACGTGTCATTCTGTGAAGGGTTTCAGATCCCTAAGCTGTCTTCCAAATAATGCATCCTATCATTATACAGAAAATTTAGCAGCACTGCTGAGTGTCTGCAAACAAAAGTTGCATTTTATTTTTTAAAGACATCTGAATTCTTGCAAATATGGAATAATTAGTAGTTGAAGATTTAATGATGGCCCAGAAGAAGGACTGAAGTGTTCTGCATGAAATCACAGTTATTAATTTGTGCATGAATTTTGTTTTCCATACTTAATTTAGTAACTGTAGAATATTTTGCTAATTAATTATTAACACTTCTTATTTGTCATGGCAGAACTGTGAGGGAAAAACATAGCTTTCTATCAAAGCAAAAATATAAACATCAGAATTTTAATTTAGATGTAATGTACAATAATGTAATCATGTTTTAAATAGCCTTAAATAGCTTCAATATTCAAACATACAGATATGATATGAATATAATCTATAATACTAATTCAGAATAAACAGTGTTTAGAATAAACTGCAACTAAGAGCCAAGTGTCTTGCTTGCAACAAAGTGGGGAAGAAACACTGTAAAATGTCAGGCTTTTATGGGGAGTGCCACTTTAATAAGTGGCATTTTATTCTGTCTTGGGTATCAAGAGTGTGACAAATCCGTAGCCTTATTATAAATGCTGTGAATAGGCTTTGAGCTTGTACCTACTGAAGGCAATGAAAAAACTGCCTTTGATTTCTGCAAGTGTTGGATCAAGCCACTTAATTTAATTCGCGTGCAGACAAAAAAATCTTTTTTTTCTTTTTTTTTTAATTTTGGCAAGGAAAGGAACAAGGCTACAGGAAAAGTTACCTTTGAACTACTAAAGTGATATACTTACAGGTCTGAAAGTTCAAGTTCTTTATATTTCCAGAAATTTAGTATCTGTTTAAATTTTGTTTACTGTAACTTCTGTTTTACCTGGCTTAATTTCCCAGGTGCTGTAAAAATTATAGTAAGTCTACAGAGCCTATACGCTTTCATATGGGACTACTTCTTCAGAGGTGAATGTGCGTATAACGTTTAAGATGAGGAATGCAGATTCTTTGGAAAAGGAAATACGACTCTCTCTTTTTTGGTAAATAGCTGTGTTGTCTTGTAAATATATTTCTAACTTGAATGTGAGACGCCTCTATCATTTTAGTGCAGATGAAGGTGAGGTGCCTTCCCCTGCTTTAATGGCAGAATATTTTAGGGATGCTGGAAAGGAAAGCTGGCGTTTTAAGAGTAGAGGAATTTTTTTGTTTTAAGTGTTTCTACATGCATTTTCAGAGGTTTATTTACAGTATTCTCCACCCTAGGTTGAAATTTTATAAGAAGCAAACTTCATTAAAACTACTGAGTTTTCCATATTCTTCAATAGAAGAGCACCAAAGGACCTAACACAGCTGCTCCAGGGCTGTATTAGAGCCCATAATTTGAGCTAAATGGTGTTTGTGTCTTCTTCTGGAAAGCAGGATTTCTGAATGTTATCTGTAAATGCACTGCAAAGTAAATGGCATGGTCTGTAATCTGAAATAGACTTTTAGGTTCTTTCCTCCTCACGTGGAGCTGTTATTCAGGAAAATTGTATGATCTTGGGTCTTGTTTGTCTGAAGCAATAGTAGTATTCATAGACACATGCCTATACTTATTTTATGTTTTTTGTAACTTTTTCTCTGATACTTTTGAAAATTATGGTTTTAGTGGACATGGGGTGATGGTGAGTAATGGGGCCATGTATGAGTTAAATCATTAAACACTTAGTAATAAATATCTGTACTAGAAGATATTACTGAATATGCATACATTCTTTCAGTGCTTAAACATCTTACATTCACTTGAAAATTCTCTTTGCATAGATGCTACGGTATTCATTACTGTCTGTTTAAAAATGTACTCCTAACTCTGTTGTTAGAACAGAAATACATAGCCGGAGTTTCAAAATTGCTGAGCAACACCTGCCCTTATGATGGCTCAAGAGCCCTTCTGAAAGTCTAGTGCTGTTTTAGATGCACAACCAAAGGATTTAAGAGGCTCCCCCTCCCTTTTTTGTGGCGTTTTTGAAACTCTTGGACAAGTTGTTACTCCAAATTACTGTACTAACTTGTATTACATTTAGTAAAGGAATGATTTTTGTAAACTTGACAGCGAGGCTGAAGTAAGTAAGAAACAGAGCAGCCTAACGTTAAACTTCTACAGAAGTACGGTCTTGTTAATCTAATACACTGCAGGTTCCCTGCAACTACCTTTGCCTGTTTGTTCCCCAAGCCATGCGCTGGTCTGTGAAAATAAAAGGTGTTCTGAATGGCATGAATTTTGTTGTTGTATCTTTGTGTAAATAAGAGTTGAGTCTTAACTTTTCAATTTTTTAAATTAAAAATAATATACAGAGAAACACCAACAAAGCAGCTCAATCTTTGTTAATGGATAAAATCGTAATGTATTGCATTTTTGATGAAAAAAAATACAGGCATTGAAAATGTCGTGCAGTAGGTGAAAGGCCCAGAAATTATAATGCAAATCAAAATTTTCTTTCAGACTGAATTTCCCTTTTTTGCGTATTTGGATATCTTAAGTTCATCCGACAGCGTATTATAGAAATAACATCTCTCCAAGAAACCCAGCAGCAGTTCCTTCTGTACTTTAGGCCTTCATAATGGGGTCTTTTTTTTTTTTGTCTCCCAAAATCCCTGATTTTCCTAATAGAGTCTGCTTTTAACAAAATAAACCCAGTTATGCTATTTATGTATTAATTCACAAGAATGAAAGAGCCTCAGAGTTGCTTATCTAAATCCAATTACTGCTGGTCAAATTCATCCCAGTACAAAAGTTCCCGAGATAAAAGCATATATTACCTAAATGCCCAGAAATGCAGACTGTTTTCAGTTGGGTGAATTGTGCTCTGAGCAATGCGCGAGGCCTCGAGTGAACCCTAATGCTGGGGATATAATTATTAAGCTCTCAACTTGGAAATGACATGGTAACTCCATTGGTTTAACTAAGCAAGAAAGAATTCTGTGCGCTGGTTACTTGGGTTTAAATCCCAAGTTTCGCTTTTATTTCAAACACACAAGCAGAAACAGGAATTGGGCAAAAGCTGTGTTTTTTACATGGCTGTGCACCTACCGCCTTGTAGATGAGGACAGCAGTGTGCGTGCAACACTGAGTCGCGTGAGCGGTGAGAGACTTGGCCTGTCCGGTCTGATGGCTGTTTTGCATTACAGGACGAGTCACGGCTGGCCCAGAGGTTGGCTTGAAGGACAGAATAAGCCATACCTATCCCAGAGGCTTTTGTTTTCCGTAACACCATGTAAAATCTGAAAAGTTTGAGTGGCCCTGACCAGGCTGATCTCCCAGGAAATGCCTTCTTTGACTCAGTGGCTCTTGTTGGTGGCTGTCCCTCAGCAGGCTTCCCACCTTGATGTATTGCTTGTCAGCAGTGGACTGGGTGGTGCCTGGTTCCTCTGCATTGAGTTAGTCCCCAGCTGAATCTCACTTCTCTCCTATCCCTGATCGCCCACGTGCCCTGTACCTCCAGCTTCCCGATGGCAGAAGCAGAAATGGCTGGTGTCCTTTGTGTGCCATGAGACAGCAAATTTACATAAGTTTGGGATCAGCATGGGCAGTTGGAAAGGTTCCCGCGTCTTACAAGTGGTATCACTTGCAGCTGAAGTGCTTCCCTCAGAAACTGTCTCCATTTTAACAGCAGTTATCAAATAAATTCTTGGGAACGACCGGATCGAGCTTTGTCTGCAGTGTAAATGCTGATCGACAGTCTGCCTGCAAGCTCTTGAAATGATCTATTGATACTGCAACTCTGATGTACGTTAAGGGTTTATTCTGCATTGCTTGCATCTTTCCTGAGTCTGCTGAGTAGACAGAAAATGTGGGGTGCAATAGGATGGGGCTCTTGAGAGGGGTTTTTGGCACAGCTCTGTAGCCGGGACTGAGCACGGGGATTGTTTCTCTGTGCACAGCACCATGGGGTCTTCCCTTAGTCCTACCCTCTGTGTGACAAGGTGTGCGTTACCACCGTTTGTAAGTGAAATGTTTTTAAGTGACCTTTGTAATTTTAATAGTGGATATCAGATGACTGGAACAGTTTCCCTCCAAAGTGATGTATACAAGCGAACATAAGAATGTTTATGTTTGTAGGAAGGTATTTCCGCTCCCAAATTAATGTTCTCTCGGAATGTGAGAATGGCTGGGCTGGGTCAGACAGGAATTTGTTTCAGAAGCTGTGGAGGTGCCTGATGTGAAAACAAGGTCAACATGCCATGATACTACTCTCGTATCCTCTCCCAGTTTCTGGCAGTATGTGACTTCCGGGGCCACAAATGTGTCTTTGCTTTTAATTTTGTGACAGATTTTCCATCCTAGAAGTTGTCTGATAGATTTTGTAGAGATGCGCTCAGTTGGGCATCAGGGTGGGCTGTGGCAGTGAGTTCCACAAGTAAATCTCTGTTCTGGGGAAGTATCACTTTCTGCAGTTTTTAAACCTTTATGCGTTATGAGAAACCATGAAGGCAACTATTCACCATTTCACTGCGCGGGTCCTTCTTTAATGAGCTGAAGTCCTAGCCTGTGTAGTCGCTCCTGACGCGGAAGCTTTTTCAGATATCTGACCACCTGGTTTTAAATGAAAATTATTACGTGATAAAACATTGAAAGCATAATTGAATATGAGGGATTAAAGAGATCTTTTTTTAAAAGCGTTTAAACAATTTTACTTGTGCTTACTATGCATTTAGATAACACTTCGGAAAGAGCGTAATGCAAAACAATACATGTATGTTTGGAAATCTTTGGAACGGCAATTTCAGTTCAGATGTTCAGTAGACGCATTCTTGAGGTAGCCATCTCACAGATTCATTATGTCTATTCCCTTGGATACTGTGATGTAGTAGGTTATCCTCAGTGATACAGTCGCTATGTTGAAGGGTTGGTAATAAGGCATTGAGATGAACAATTATATTTTTCTGACTGGAATTTTTGATTCAAAATCTTTGGAAGAATACCTCCATGCACCGTAACTCAGGAGCAAGTTAAACAGTGCTCATGTTTTCTCATGACAGGCAAGCTATACCCGTTTGGGTTTTGTTTTTTTTTTTTTTACAGTAATGATATCAGTAGTTTGTAAAACAGATGTGTGCAGGCTGTTGAGTTTTATAGTAGTTTCTATTTAATTATAAGAAAGCAAGCTGAATTCTGGCTGACTCTTGTGATACGCTTTATCTCATTTTATTTTATTTCTTTATTTTATTTTATTTCTGTGGAAATTCCCACTGATGAACACATTTTTGGTATTTGTGGGTGAATCAAATGACCATTAAAGCCCACACAAACAGAAAGCCTAACAACTCTGGAGAGGAGACAGAACTTGAGGCAACTCTCTACACATGCAAAAAGGAAATACGACTACATTTGTAGGAACAAAATACCTTCCTGATTTCACGCAGCACACAAACTAACTTTCTTCACCAGAACCAATGTTCTGATTACTGTAAAATAATTGCTTGAAATATGTAGGAAAACAGTGTCCAAATTAATTCCAATTACTTTCTTGCGGCAGCGCTGAAGTTTTATAGCAGTAGGTTAAATAGCTTGCATATGGCTAATTGCCTCTAATAGTGTTTGTTGTTGTGGTGCCTCTTACCACTGCGATGTCTGTTTTTGCAAATGTGAAGGTGTGCACATAACGTTACGTGCGGGAGGAAACCTCTTCCGAATGAAACAGAATTACTTCTGTGAGTAAAATCTCTAGTGTAACTAAGTGTTTGCAGGATCCCAGTATGTAGCAAATAACTCTGGGAAATCTGTAAGAAAAGCAGTGGAACCACAAATGCCTGTCTCTTCTGGCAAGAAACGTTAACTTTTAGCTCTCGTGTGACTTGGATGAAACAACACATCAATTCATTAGGAGTGGCTGGGCTGAAATGGAGGCTGGGTGTTAGTTTTTGTTGGCGGAAGTTTGGGTAGGGGTTGTGTTTTATTTGAGGTTGTTGTGGGTTAGCTGCTGATTTTTGTTGGATTCTTATTCCAGATATCTGTCAGAGCCCTTTACTGTACAAGATAGGCATGCTTTTGCATGTTTTTCATGTATTTGATTTTAAATCTAAATAAATCAAATAAATGAAGATGCGTCGCACGGGCCAAATTTCCTGCTGGGTAAGTTGGCCCACTGTATAACCATAAATCACACTGGCAGAGAATTTGACTTTGCCTTCTTAAGATACATGCTCTAATGTATTCGAGGCCAAAGTCAACTTCAGGTATTACCATGAAGAATTATAAAATTAAGTGGAACATAAGTGAGTAGAAAGGCCCCAATTCTGGAAACATCTGAGGTTAGAAAAGCATGTGATCTCACGGTTAACATTAAATCTGTTATATATATGTTTGGAGTGGAGCCAGCTATGGCAAAATAAATCCACAATTACCCGCACACGTACCCATCATGGTGGAGTGTTCAATGGATTATGCCTGCTTTCAGAGCACCAAATCCCGCCTGTCTACAGAGCCAGCAAAAAAAGGGGAGTGTGCGGAGAGGGGGACGGCTTGCACAATTTTTTTTGGTTACTAAAAGATGGCTGAACTGGGGCTCAACATAGATTGCACAAACTTTAGGTCAGTTTACCCTCTTCCTGACTGGTTTCGGTCTGAAGTAAAACAAAGCAAAACATGTTTTTCCGCCCCGATATGGAAGCCAAATGGAAAAAAATGGTTTTGCAGGTTCTTAGGGAAAGGAAAAACATTGGAAATTCTCACTTTGCATCAGTCACAAAAACAGAGTAGAGAGAGATGGAGAGACAGTAGACTTTAGCTAAAGCCGAGCGGTTACGTGTCATTCACAATGTGGAAACTTCAGCTAAGAACTTTCTGTCAGGCAGAAAATTGCCTCAGAGCATCTTTGCTGGTACCAAAGAGTATGTTCAGGCAGGCTGTTCCCAGTCTCTCCTGTTGGTGCTGCTCCCCCTGCATGAGATACTTAAGTGTTTGCTGGGTCCCAGACTGAAACCCAAAGGTCCCTTTTCCCATATAAGTGATGGTACCATTTCCTCTTTGGCTCCCTGACTTTTTTTGTTTGTTTTTTTTTTCCTTTTTTCTTTATCTTTTTTTTTTTCTAGTTTACTGTGTACGTTTGCAGACTGGTAGGGTAGAGAAGAGTGTGGCCTTGAATATGTAGTACAGTGCTCTTAGCTGCCCTTAGAGTCCTTTTCTGTACGGCAGGAGACACGGATTTCCTCCTGAGGCAGAGGAGGGAATTGCAGTAAGGTCTTCCACATCCTTGTTTCTGAACTTCACGTAGAAGTCACTAACATCAAATTTATATTGCTGTTAATAAAGATTAACCAGTACCTGTGCATATACACTCTAAACTTAGCAGAAGCTTTGAGGTTTATTTGCATCTCCTTGGTCTTTCCAAGATGAATGCTGAATTTATATCATCTCCCATAGATAGCATGGCACTGCAGTGCAATTTGATACACTTAGAATGATGAAGAGGGAATTTGGGCAAGTACAACTTGTTGCATTTAGCAGCTAGACCGTAAAATAGGTATCTGTCTTTATCTCACAGAGGTTAGGACTAAAAATGCAGACTTAGTAGCAAGCATCACAAAATCCTGGTGAAAGATCACAGAACATGGCAGTTATGACTGAATATAAGACTGCAGGAGAATACGGAAAACTTGATAAATAAAGTCACTGATATGTCTTGGTTGCTGCTTCATTGAAGAGAACTTCGTCTAAAAGTGCTTCCATGTAGTGCTGATGTCCTAAAATCCTTACTGCAATCGGCATTTATGCTGGCAGTGCAGCGTGGTGACCAGAGATGGGCAGGGTGTCGCAAATGACCAGTGCTTTTCAGGTGAACTCTGAAGGTGTTTGTTGACTGCAGTGGCAGAAAGAATCTCTCTAGGAATATCAGGCAAACATTTTTCAAGAGTGCTAGGTCTCTTCCTGGTATATGTGTTATATATGTGCAAAAATAATTATGTACATTATTAAAATATAATAACATGCATTTCTGGTTTTTGTTTTCTCCACAGGTATGGGAAAATCGTGTCCACAAAAGCAATTCTTGACAAAAACACGAATCAGTGCAAAGGTATGTGCAAAATGTCCACTCTGTGAGTTCATTGTCTGTTTGAATGATTGACTGGTGGCTTGACTGCCAAGGCTTTGGCTCCAACTGTGCAATCAACTTAATGTACGGTATATTACAAACATATTTAATAAAGCCAAAGCTTTGAGTTGTGTTTCCAGTAACATTGCTCATTAATTTTTTTCATTAACAAACAAAATGAAAATCACAAATCAGAACAAGTATCAAATTGCTTCAGCAGAAAAGTAAATTACCTTCTAACCACATAGTGCTGTCTGATTTGAATGATATCATCAGTGATGCAAATTGATTTCCTATATAAAAATGAGAAACCTTTGGGAAAAGTTTCCCAAGCAAAACGTGGTTTAATTTCTCTATTTTTGTGAAGTCTTGGCCTATGCTGTTGGAAGAAGAAAATATTCTCTGGTACAAGTAGATCCATAAGTTGCAATACTAAGATATAAAAATGATTCCTCTTCCAGTTTCATGTTCTTAATTTTTCTGCTAACGTGTGAAAACATTTTTTAGTGAAATATAGTAAGTTTCATGTGTGTATGTATAGCTATATTTGCCTAGATAAATATTGACTAACATGTCTAGTAGTAAGTATCTCAGGACTAGAATTGTTATTCACTTACCATCTGAAGAGCCATGAAGTCTATGGAGAAGCTGTGCTTTAAAATGACTCTCTAACTTTACACTAGTGGTGTACACAGAATCCTTTTTGAGTAATAAGATCTACTAGAGTGGGTTCTTCTGATAAGAAGTGCATTCTGGACAGCATTTCTATATGAGTTACTAAAAAAAAAAACATTGCAGTATGGGAATATCTCATGAGTGGCTAGATAGGGTGTGAAGAGAAATAGCAGAAAGGACGTTTGGGAAAATTATGAGACAGGGCAAAATCTAACAATCTGTACCAAAGATGTTTTTGAAGTTCATAGAAGCGTGTGCCTTTATATATTGCCTGCCAGCAACAGCATTCATTAGCCACTCAAGAGAAAAGTAAGTTGGAAGACTGCAGTTCCAGTCTGAGAAAACTCCACCAACAAGATTGGTCATGGGCCATCATCAGAAGTTGCGCTGCTTTTGCCTGAACGTGCATTTTCTTTCCTTGTTCTGGCCAATTTCTGATAACATCACCACATTTCTTTGAATATCACACCAGGAACAAGACCTAGTTCATTTTTGGGTTTGTTTTTGTTTCGGGTTTTTTTTTTGTTGCCTTTTTTTTTTTTAATTGTATTATGAAGGAATACCCTAGTTGGAAGACAGGCCATGCCAAGAGCAGAAAGCCCTGGTGGGGTTGGCCGGTGGGGCTCAGCAGTCAGTACTGCGGTTTTAGAGCTGTAAGGAGACGGACGTGCCTGCTGCTGGCAGCTGTGTGTCTGGGAGGTTTGAGTTTTGGAGGCAGGGTGCAGTGTTGGGGAGCTGTAGGGAGAGGGGGACTTGCAGCGTGATGGAGCTACAAAGGGGCTGAGTGGAAAGGCTTTGGGGCAGGAAGGGGTTGAGGCTTAGGCCTAGGGGAGCTAGAGGGGCCTGAGCTGCTAATGTGAGGGATGAGAGTTAGAAAGTCTGTGATCAGGTAGGTTGGGGGCCACTCTTTGCCGTCTCACACTCCATCTAAGACCTTCCTTTGGGGATGGGGACATGTAGGTCCTTGTCCCCCTTCCCACTACCATACAAGACCAAGGCGTTCACTGTTCTCTCATGTGTCAACTCCATCCTTTTTTTCTACCTTTTTTCTGAAATTTACCTATCTGAAATGGCAACACAAATCAAGCAGATGGAGTTGGATTTGAACTGGGCTGTGTGTTAAATACTGACATGAAGTCCATGGGAGAGAGAAATGTATTTGTCTTCACTGATCTGGGTTGTCCGAGACCACTGTTGTAAGTGTAGATGCTTCATCTGGGTGCCTAAATGTTGGTGGAGAGAGTCTAGGGGAAGCATGTGTGATGATTGTCCTTAACTTTTTGTTTTGTTTTTAAATGCATGTTTGACTGGTAGGCACTCCACAAACGTGGTGCTGTGTGATCAGAACTTCCTTCTGTTCCCGTTGCCAGCGGTAAGCAAGGAAGGGAATAGACCTATTCGTAAACCACAAAATGTAAAGTGAGAAGATTGTAAAGAATTCGAATAGTAGAATTTCAAGAAAGAACAACGTGTGTCTTTATATTGTAGTTAGCTTTGAGATTGTTGTAGTAGGGGCTGTATCACAGTGAGTAGATTTATTTGTGTTTTCAAAGATGGATCTTTAAGACGTAAGTGATGCCATTAAACAGTTGTAAACATAATTGGATTTATTAACAGTATGCTTCATGGCATAAAAGAATAAACGTTTTGCTGCTTTAAATGCTGGGTACAATTTCCTTCCTCTTTGGTAAAGCTGCCAAAAAATAAAAAAAAAAAAGAAAAAAGAAAAGCTTCCCACGAATCAGAAATGGAAGAAACCTGAACAGGTCAGCTGGTCCGTTCCTCTGCCTCGGGGCAGGATCAGCTCTAACTCACTGCTGAGGAGCGTTTCTCTAACATGTGTTCAAAGGCCTCCAGTAGTGGAAATTCCTTGAGCTCCTCAGGCAATCTGTGATAGTGCTCCCTCTCCTCACTATAATGAAGTGTTTCCTAATGTCTAATCCCAATCTCCCTTCATCCAATTCAAGCCTATTGCTTCTTTTTTTATCCCTAGTGGACATGCAGAACAGTTTATTCCTTTTTTTTTTTCAGCAAACATGGATATTTGAAGACTGCCTGTGCATCTATCATATCTTTTCCTTGGACTGAACACTAGCCCTTTCACTTTTTCCTTAAAGGCAATTTTTAAAAAAGTTTCTGATAATATTGCAATTTGCTGGTCTCTCTCTGATTTGCCCACTTCTTACCTGAAGGCCTTAGAGGCGGGCACAGGGTGTCAGATGGCCTCAAACTTACCGTTTTCAATAGCGTGGAGAGGTTATTCCATTTGTCTTCTCTGTGATCACGTGATTCTCCTCTTTGTTGATGTATCTGTGCAGATAACTATGTATATTTAAAATACAGATATATTTCTGAGGCACGGGGTGTCATATGAGAACAGTGCTGATTTACGCTAAGAGATTCTCTGCAGCCCCCGGTTCTGTTATTCTTTTCCCCAGCGCTGCTGCCTGCCAGGCATTCCTTATTGTGTACTCTATTCTGTGCTGTTGATTATTCCCTCCTAAGGCTAGTACTTTTCATTTGTCTGTATTGAATTTTATCCTATTTTTTTCCCGGCTACTCCTTAATTTGCTAAGATTTTTCTCAAATCGTAAGTCTCCAGAGTGCTTGCAGCACTCACCTTTTTAGTATCCTCTTCAGTATCCTCTTCACAGTTAATAAATGATTTCTCTAATCCACTGGACAAAATAATTTGTAAAAGACTGAATGACAATAGACTTGGGGAAGACTTTTGAGGAAACCCTCTCAGTACACCAGGTAGTACAACAGTGAGCCATTGAGAACTTATTTTTTAAATTGGACCTTCTGATCAGTTTGGCACTGCAGCAGTTTTAGCTCGTTGTATTTCTCCCATCTGCTCAAGTTATGAGAGAGAACCAAGGTTTAACTAAAATATATAGTACTTACCTATGCATGAGGTGGTTACCTACTTCTAGATGGAAGTATGATGTGACACTATTCTTGCTAAATCCATGCTGCATGGTACTAATCACCTGTTACCTGTGAGGTTCTGTGAATGGATTTATATGACTGTTTGCTCTAAGATTTTTTCAAAAGTTGAAACTATGTTAAAGTGTCTTTAATTCACCAGGGACTGGTCAGTTCCTTTAAAAAAACCAAACAGACCCAAACACAAAACCAAAACAAAGCAACAAATCCCAGGTTTGTTTTTTTTTTTCCTCCTTTCCAGTCTTTTGGATCTCACTCACCTTCTGCAAAGTATGGCGTATCCTGTTAAATGAACACATCATCCCGTGATGTTTATACAGTGTGGTAGGGTGAATTAAATTCAGTGAGGTGATAGAATGACTTACCAAATGATTGGAGATTTTGGAATCTATCTTGGTGTTGTGTGTTGACCAAGGTATAGAGTAGAGCTGAACGTGGAAAACAGTTAATATAGCAAAGAAATTATTTTAACTACCCCATGCGTCAATGTGCAGATCTGTTAAAATAGGCTACTGCTTACCAAGGAGGGTTAGGTTTCCTCTTGGAAAACCGAGGGAAACACTCTGCGATGGACTTCGTCATTCTCCAGTATTCCTCAGACTTTTAAAAAGACACCCACTACATTCCTGTCGTGCTAAGAAGTAGTGTTATCAGAGGATTTCTCCCTGGTATGAATTAAGCAGTTGGGTCTAAAGTAATCAAATATGCTGCAAAGGAGTTCACTAGGGAAACCTTTTGACGTAACCTCTCATTTTCAGATTGCTCTTTGTTGGTGGCATAACTGCTAAGTGAGGCAGAGGAGAAGCAACAACCACCCTGTAATAGAACAATATAGAAAACAAAATAAGCACAGTCATGACAAAATGGCCAGAAATCACTGAACAAAGCAGGGAACAATCACATATGGAGAATAATGAAAACCAGACACATGATTCATTCAGATGTTCAAACACAAAAACCCTAATGAACAAGTCAGAGAGTTTTGGCTGCTTTTGCTTTTTCCCTCTCCCTCTCCTCTTTCCCTCTCCCCCTTGCTTATTTCCCTTCTGGGTCTACTGTATCTGCTAATTTAAAAAGTAGGGGAAATGAAATAAAAGAAACCATTCAAGAGAAGCGTTAATCTGAAATGCGTAGACTCTTCTCTTTCCAGCCCTTGCCCCCCCGCCCTCTCCAGACTGGCTTGCCTTTGATAGACCTACGTGCTTAGGGCTGAGGGAATGAGTAATGGCTGTTTCACAGTACAGTTTCCATACCTCATAGCAATGGAATACAGAACAGTTAATCTGCCAAATACACAAGCCCATTTCTTAGCGTATGAATTACTGTCATCTGCATCTGCCCTTGCAGACGCTTTAATTGCATGCATGCAGATTTACTTCCTGGTTTAATCAGGAGCTCATGATTTCGAGCATTTTGCTAGGACCTTAGAAGGTGAGCATGGGAGAATGACTGAAAGTCCAAAATCCCGCCTGTGGGAATTTTTTTAATAAATAAAACCTATGCATCACAGTAATGTGTAGGAGATAAACACTTCAACTGCATATTCTTCATTTTATGTGTATTTTTTCAAACCATGCGTGACTTGATTTGTTGAATAGGAGTGTTTGTCTTAGGAAACAAATGTGTCTAACATGATGAGGGGAACTATAGAGACTCTATTTATAATTTTAATATTTCATTATGACATTTTTCTTGTTGAGAAATGTTAGCAATGATCTATTCATTTTTAAAATATGAAAATTAGGGATATAGATATGCAGTCTTAGCACTGCGGTGTGTTTACCTTAAAAAAAATGCCATGAGGTCATCTGTGTTAGTCCACCATATATCACATACAGTTTTGTTTCTCCAGTTGCCTTGCTGTTTTTAGACAAGGACTTAAAATTTACCATGACCTATTTCATAAACTGAGAGTTTATTTGTGTAACAAAAATGGGATAACTGGGGGCTTACTCTAAGTGTTGGAGATAATCAGAATGGCATGATAAAGTGCAGCTTCATATCACCCAAAAGGAGTCTGTTCTGCCTTGTGTCAGTGGTGTTACTCAACTGCTTAAGTTCACCAGCATCCCTACGTACCCTAATGTATTGGAGCTTAATGAGCAGGAATCTTCTGCTCCGGCATTCTGATAAACAAAGCTTATAAGCATATAGTAGATACACCTTGGTGGGTATGCTAGACAAAATACTTTTATAAGTCTAAATTTTAGAAAGTAATTTTTTTGCACATGTTCTGTGAAGACAGAAGATGATTTGTGATCATGTGAAATGATGGATTTTCACTTTATTAATTCCTAGCCCTGTTATACTTGAGATGGCACAATTTGGTTGTGACTAGCAACGTGAAGCAAGCATGTAAAATAATAAGCTAGTGAAGAGAGAGCTAAGCTGCATAGCAAGCTATTTAGTTAATAAATTTTATTTATTGGGAATAAGCTCAAATTGCAATAACTGTGCTTCGTTATTTATGATTCTCAGAATTGCCATTTTGAGAGAGAGAAAAAAAATCCAGCCAAGTAGGTCTGTGCCTGATCACAGACTGTAAACTGTTCACACTAGGAGGGCATGCACAGCTTGCTTCAAGGGGAAATGGATCTTGTAGAAAGTAAATAATTTGTAAAACAGACTTATTTAATTTTGAAACCCTAGACTAGTGTAAAAAAATAAATCAATCCTATTTTCGATGCCGGGATAGACAATAGATGTGTTTATTGTTTTTTGTGCATTAGTTTTGTTTGTTTGTTTGCAGTTGGTTTCTTTTTCTTTTTTTTTTATCCATGCCAAAGTTTTGTGAAATCAGTGACATAATAGTTCACAAGCTACTAAAAGTGTAGCAATACTGAATTTTTTAATTCAGCAGGTCTTCTGACTGTGAGGCATTTGTCAAAGCTGGAGAGATATCGTGCGTGGGTAGGCGCTTAGTAAGCTTTGTGTATGGCTCTGCTGATCCATCTCACTACTGACCTGTAGCAGCCTCAACTAATCCAGTCCTGGGTCTCTTGAACAGAGAGCGAAAACTGTGCTGAGTTGTGCCAATTTTGGTTAGCAAGCCAGCTGATATACCCACACCTCCTGAGTTAGCCGTGCTAAGTTTTTTGATGGCAAGAGATACATTGAAACATCATGAGGTTAATTGTTTAAAATTTGTAAATGTTTGGAGGCTTTTTTAATTTTCTTGGTTTTTTTCTGTTTTTTGAAACTTAGTTTCGCTCCTGTGGTTTTTATAAGTAAAGGTTGAGAATTTTTTTTTCCTGTTTAAATTAAGATGTGATGTTACTGGGTAACAACATGAGACTAGGAGCCAAGTCTTTAGGAAAAATACCTAAATAAGACATCTAAACACCCTAAAGGCAGACATGTCAAAATAAAATGAAAAATATTGCCGATAAGAAACCATGAGGTTGTTCACTCTCGAGTGAAGTGTTCTAAGTTCACACCCTACCTTATCAAATGAAAGCTTGTTTGATCTGCAGGCTTGTGAGTTATGATGCTCTATAAATTTGACTATTTCAAGAAGTTACCAGGTACTAGATGGAGGAAAAAAAAAAGTGCACGTGTATATTCAAAAACACGTACGTACCTATCCCCTTCAACTTAGAGGTGCTGTGTTTACAGGTTTTTAGGTAACATAATGAAGCAAAGGCACTCAGTGGGAGCGTGCGATGCCGTTGGGTGAACTATTTTCCTGGCACCTGTTGCGTTGGCCAGCGGGCATTATGTGTGTCTTAGCAAATGTGCGAGTGTTTTGCAAAATCTCACTTTAGCTTGGAGGTAGAGATCCTGCTATTTACGTGTTTTTGAATGCTTTGCACATCTGCTGTAGTGAAATAGGAGAGGGTTTGATGAGTCATGCCAAGCAAGTCACCATAGCTGGAGCGTGCCAGCGCTGGCCGCTGCCCGGCCGTGGGGAGAACTCACGAGATGTACCTGCCTTCATGTCTGCAAAACGTTTCTGCACCTCAGCAAACATTCGTGAGTACACTAAGCAGTCTCAAGCAAGTCCTCTAAAAATTGCTTATTGAGTTTAAAGCCAGGTCCTCTACAGAGGAAACTCCTTTCTAATTAGTTCCCCAGACACTTTCTTAAACGGCTTCTTTACAATTAAGCAAAATATTTCCTGGGTTGTTATCTTTTCATAAATGAACTCATGGCCTAGCAAATATTTTCTGTAAGGAGATCCAGATGCTCAAGTATTTTGTCACTTATCTAATCTATGATTATTCTTAACTTACTACTTCCAAAATTTGCATGCCCATATCACTGGCAAATAATTGGTTTAATTTTGTTTCCTTCTAGAGAAATGAAAAAGTAAAATTTCCATTTATACACAGTGATTAATGTTTTGATTCACTGGTCCGTATAAAACTTTGCCAATAGCTTGGCAAGCGTATGAAGTGCATTTTGGGACTGGGTTATGTTAGTAGGCTCTTAGTGTTCTCAGCAGACTTGGAAATATCTATTTCATATCATAGAAGTGAGCAGAAGAGAATTTTTTTTTTCTCTTTGAACAGCAGCTCATAATCAGCTTTGTTGAAAGCTTACTTGCAATGCATTGGCTTTTTCAACTGTCTTGCAGAATCACTTTGCTTAAACTTTTTACTTCTGATGCCATGACATAGCATCTCATATATCAGTAAATCTGTTTGGCCTCTGGTTGCTTGAAGGCAGGTTCTCTCTCCCAAAAGCAGTGGCACTCTTCTGAGAAGTTGGTTTCTCAAAAGTCTCAAGACCTTCAGCACAGCAGCTGACCTGCAGAAACGCCCAGGCAGAGGCACAGGAGGGCAGTGCCTGGCTCCTTAGTTTTGCTAGAGCCGACCCCATTATGCGCTCTCAGAGTACACAGCATATGCAAAACAAATGCTTACTTGATATAGTGACAATTTGATAGTAAATCCAATCGAAAGACTCTTATTGAACACGGGTACTCAACAGGAACCATTCTGAATCAGATCTGTTAATTATAGCATGACTTCACTACTGCGATATGCCAGCAATCAGAGAAGTCACCGTTCACATTTTCCCCTATTAATGCACGTCCGTGGCTTTTGTTTATGAGAGTAGAGTTCTCTTACTCAAGTGAATTAGGTAAATGTTCTCTTCCTTGGTAGATAATATACTGTGAAAATAAACCACTAATAGACCGTGCCATCATTTTTGTTCAATCTGTCTTTCTGGGCATTTGAGGGCTGCCTGTCTAGAGATAGCGTAGGATTGCCGGAGTAGGAATATACGTGCAACAGAGGAGAAAAATCATAACGTCTGGCAATAAAGATGTAGCTCCCTCAATGCTGAACAAAAACCCCACCCACACCAGTTCTGGGGAAGGAACCGATGGGTATTATTATTACTCCATCTATTTAGGTTATGGTAGCCATACAGCAGTAAAGCTTTGGGTGCTAATTAATGGTACATAAAACAATGGTACTGTACAATAATTAAAAGACAACCTTGTTCTATGGAGTTTGCAGTCCAGGGCTTTGAAAAAGACCGGTATCCACCATTATGTTAGGTACTGTGAGTAATCTTATGGCTTTGAATGGAGTAAAATAACATTTTTTTAAAATACTGAGTTCTCCAAAAAAGAAAACCCCAAACCAGTCTTTCAACTCTCCTGAGAATAGTCATACATTTGGATAACATTTAGTGAGTTTTTTTCAACCCAGAATGTTTTGAGGAGAGCTAAATATATATATGAGAAAAGGAGGAGGCCATGTTAGGGGTGGTAGAAACGACTCCTCTACTTGGTGAAATAGTTTTTGTCTGACTAGGTCTTCCTCAGGACCGATGGTCGGCTGATATTTCCTCCATTAGATGGCAGCGGTGTGATATGTGGTTTCTCTGGACCCCCAAATTACAAGTTTGATTAAAAAATTATAGATAGTTCAGTATTTCTTTTTAAAAAAAAAAAACCAAAAAAAACCCCACCCTCTTAGTTTGGTTTATAATTTCAGAATCTTCAAGCTTTCAATTTTTTATTCATGTAGAATTTTACAGCTTACAGGCCAGTTTCAAGCAAATGTGCCGGAAGACTGGGGTGTTCAAATACAACCAAGCTAAAAGCTTTCAGAAAATGAGCAGCTACACAGAGTGGAGACTCAGTGCTGCTGCAGAAGGAAATGCAAGGTGGATTTAGTTTTACTCCACCTGAAGTAACCAGAGTAAATCACCACTTGCTCATCTATGGTGGAGCCAGAGCTTGTGCTGGTTTTACCCAAAAAGGAATTTGGAGGGAGGCACAGGTGTTGGAGGGGAGGGTGGAAGCAGTAAGGAATGCTTGGGGTGGGGGGATTCGAGTTACTGCAGCAAGTTGTAGCGTCACTGGTGGGATAGGACATGGGCAGAGATGAGAAAGATGGAGCTCAAATGTATAAGACAACAGGCTTTGTTCGCTTCATTGCTTGTAGAATATTCTGTTTTATTCTAAACAAAGGAGAAAAAAAGAATATTTTTGTCTATGATCTCTGTAAAGATCTTTCAGCTGCATGCCCTTGTTGCTTGTGGTATAGTTGTGGTGTTGTTTATTAACTTATTAAATATGGAGCAGTAAACATAATGTATTTTTAAATGAGTTAAAATAGACTTTTTGCCCTTCGTGGCTTTTTATTAATTGAATATTTTTGCTAAGCTGTCTGCTTTCAGAGCAAAGGTTGCAGCCAGGAGATGGGGGTCAATGGGACCTCCATTTAAATGCATGTTATCTCTATGTTAATTGCCTGCATATTTACCCAACCAAGCATGTCATTCTGCAGAAAGTAAAGGGGTTTGTGGTCAACCTTTAATCATAAAACAGCAAGAAAAAGTCCGAGTGACCCTGTTTGCCTGAGGTATCTTGGTTGCTCTTGTCAGTCACGTCAGCTCACGGTAAATTGCAGGGTAAATTCCCCATAATTGATGGAACATATCTTTTAAAGAAAGCCCCCAAACTGAGGAGAAATCAGTGTTCAAAATTTCAGTGTTTAATTTTTGTTTATTTGTTGCACATTATCTTAGTAGTTGTTTCCTTTTTAAATAAAACCAGATTTTATTGCTAGTATCGATTTAGAGAATGAAGTCATGGAACAGACATTAAATATGCCTTGAGTTTTGGAGACAGATACATATTTATCAGGTTGAGTGAATGTGAGTTCTTACATCAGAAAGAATTGCATAGCTACTGCTTGCCATGCTCTACTTTCTTGGGCTGTTATTGTAGAAGTGTTAAAATAGTTACACTTAAAGGAGAGAGGTATATGTCATGCAACAAATCCTTCTGAGGCTGCTGGGATTAGTAAGCCTCTGGTTTTTGACTCTGCTGTGTTTTCTCTAGTGTCTAGTAATTGAGTTTTTGGAAGGTATTTGGGATTGCTACCTCTTTCAAAGTTGTTTGAATAGGGTCAGTTGGTTCAAAAGTAATGGGGATGGAAGGGCTGACAGGGAAATCTATGCAGATATTTCTGCAGTCTATTGTTTTTACTCCTTTTGTAATTATTCATAGATTTCAGTTTGCCTTTTTAAGCAAATATGGAGCTGACATTTCTATGGACAATTCAAAAGGCATCATTTTATAATGTGAAACTGGTATTGTTTTCTCCCATGTGGATCACTGCATTCATCTACGTGTAATTTTTTTCTTCTGGTTTATTATCCAGTTGCTTATTTTAATAAGGTCCTTCTGCAGTTCTTCATAGCTGCCAGCTCCCCCCCTACCCCCTTCCGTTTATTCTCCTGAACAATCTTGTCACCTCACTGCTTAGCCTCTTCTCATCGTTTAGAAACAAATTGTGCACTATGGATCCCGGCAAAGCTTCACGTGGAAGTCTATTGGTGCTGTTGCTGATTGTAAGAAAGACCATACCCTCTACCCTCTGTTTGTATCTTTTAACCAATTGTTTATCCAAGAACTTTCCCTCTTAAGCCGTGGCTGCTTAGTTTCCTAAGAATCTTTTGTGGGGGCCTTGTCAAATGCCTTTCAGAGATCCAAGCAGCCTGTATTAGCGAGATCATCCTTATCCCACAGGCTTGTTGACCTTTTCGAAGAACTCCAATAGATCTGGGAGGCAAACCTACAAAAGCCAGGTTAACTCCTTCCATTTGTTGTATTTCCACTGATTTTACTCTGTTTCTGTAATTTCTGGTAACATGACACCAGGTTTACAGACCTGTAGGTACACGGATCTCACCTGGGATCTTTTCAGAATGCTGCTGCCCCGTGTGCCCTCAGGTACGAAGTCAATCTTAAAAAAGAGGCTGCACACCACTTACGTGCGTAGTCAGCTATTGCGTCCTGGAGCTCTTTTGAAACAAGGAGTGTGAATACCATCTGTTGTTGCAATTTGTTAGTGTTCACTTTTGTCAATTTGTCCCACAACCTCCTCTGTGGTCATTTCAAATTAAGAGTTGCATCTGTTCTTCTGGGCTTCCTAGGCAGCTGCTCTCTGAAACAGCACCTAAAAATGCGATCTTTGCATTGTATCCCATTTTGCCCAATCTGTGTAGGGATAATTGAAGTCCTCTATGAGCACTCTGCTTGGTTTCTGCCCTCGCTGCTTTTCTGCCTCTTCCTCTCCCTGTGGCAGCTGGTGCTGCCATCCTGATGGGGCAGTTGGGAGTAGAGGTAGCTCTCCAGTAATGCAGAGTTACCACTCTTCATGTTTAGGCCTGGGATTTCAGTTCTTGCGGCTTCTGTGTTACTCGCTGCTAAGCTTAGCCTGATCATTCCACCACCGTGGTCTACTCTGTCTGTGCCATGCATGTTAGTGTGACAGTGATCTGCTCATTGCCTCACTTCTGCAGTCTTTCTCATATAGGGGTGTTTTCTTACTGTAGTACGTATTTCAGTTAATCCATCTTATTTCTTAGGCTTACAACATTTAGGGAGCTACTAGTGTTTCAGTTGTGTTGTTGGGTCCATATTTGAACGACTCTCTGCCTACTTTCCATCCCAGTATATCCACTTACATTCTCTGGCCTGTTGTTTTGTTTGCAAGAGGGACAGACCTAGTGATCGCTCTTTGATTTTCTCCAAGGTTACCAACTCCCTCATCTGTTTGCCTGATGAGAGAGACTGCCGTCACTCCAACCTACGTCTTCCTTCTGGTTAGCTTCAAGTTCTAGAGGGACACTTTCAGAGTCAGAAGATGCAAAGTCAGCAGCTGTCAGTGAGGAAGATCCAGCACTGGCTCGCATCCTCCTTCACCACCTGAACACTGCCTTGAGCTGGTGTCTGCCCTAATGGACTTGGGTCTGCTGTATGACATTGCTGAAATATCCTCTGTGAACCTCTCCCTCCTCTCCCTTAGCAGGATTTGGCTCGATCGCTTGCAAGTGTTCTTGGGAATGTTGAGGCTCTTCTTATTCAAGAGAGTGTAGAGAGGGGTTGGTGGGGAATGGAAGATGGAAGACATAGCATTTAAGAGAACATTTACAAAACCAAAACAAAGTAGGAAAGGCACTATCTATGAAGAAATCAGTGTCTGGTATTGGGTGGGGAAAAAAATATGTGCACAGTGCTGGCAGTAAGAATCAATGAGGGTAAATGGATGTTGATTAAATTATGGGTGAAATATGAGTGAGAGTTTCTGACCACCAGAGCTGCAAAGTTTTGGTACGGGAGGTGGAGCAAGCCCAGTTTTTATGACAGGAGTTGTGTCATGAGGCTACTTCAGACTAGGGTGACCATCTTCTTGTCCAAACACATGCGCTTATGTCGTAGAATTCTCACGACGTTGTGAGTTCGGAGCCAGGCAGTTATGGTCAGGTGAAGCTTTTTAGTGCCTCATTTCATTCGACAGCTACAGTAATCTAAATAGCTGCACCTCCACGAGGAGCTGGGGAGGGAGCAGGGAGACGTACTCTCTTTAGGTGTGCTCTCTTTGGAGCCATTGCAGGTGATGTGGCAGCTGGACTCCAGCGGATGTTGGCTTAGGGCTTTTGGGGCTGAGGCACTCTGCTGTGCTCTCTGCTGCCCTTTTAAACAAGCCTGTCCCTGGAAGATGCCTCTTGATGCAGGTCCTGGCTCTCAGGCTGAAGAGACGGCCAGCAATCTCTCTTGCCCTTAACCAGGCTGACTGACTGCATTGGGGTGCAGGGATGCATGCATGGGGGGAGCTGTAATTGTTTGCTGAAGTGCTGGGGAGCAGGAGGCAGAGGAGTTAAGTGCGGCCGCGTTATGGTTCATCTGCTTGTGAGTTACGTGCGTGTTTGCCAGTGTGAGGCCTTGGAAATGTCTGTAGGTTTGCACATCAAAAAAAAAAAAAAGAAAGTAATTCCAAAACGGGGTTTGTCAAATTAATCTTTGAAAGCCCAGCAAGGTGAGCTCACTGTGTTTTGGGAGTGAGGATAAAGCAGAGGAATGGCTATGAAATGCTCCTCTATTATTTTAACTGAAAGTAGAGACTATCAGTCATTTCATATTAATAAGACTTATAAGAAAATGAGATTTTCAGATTATGATTTTAAAGCCCTGTGTTCCCACTGTGTTCTAGGGAAGAGTGGAAGCACATGTTGCCCACAGAACTAAGTGAAACCAGAAATTTCATTTCAGCTTCGGCAGTCTTCACTGACACTCTGCTCCTGGGTTTGGCATTCCTGGAAGGCAGAAGAGAAGTGGAATGTAAAAGGAGAGAAACTTTCCAGTCACCATTTGGTTTGAATTTACATATAACTTTAAAAAAGAAAGGAAAAAGGAAAAAAAGTACTGTTGTAATTCCAGTGTCGGTCCACTCTAACTTCAGAAGCACTAGCTGTGCTGTAAACCCCCCCCACACCTTTCGTTCTGTGTGCTCCATCAACGTCTCTGCATTGTTATTTTAGCCTGGTAAATAAGGATTTAAATGGAGAAACCTTTGCAATTGAGAAATGTTTGGATTGGCATACAGAAAAGTGTCCTCCTTTATTTATTTTACTTATTTATTTTATAAATTAGATAGCTCCCCACATTCCTTCAGAAAACAGAAATAAGATCTAGTATTATAGCTCATCCCCTCTCTAGTAGAGGTCCACACTATAGATTCAGGTCTAGTCTGTGCTATTCAAGGCATTTTAAGAAAATCTCAGAGTGAAGAAGGCCTTCAGTTTTAAAGACCTCAGTTGCGCTGTGCAGAGCAGTTTTATAAAGAAGCTTGTGATCTATCTGTCTATTTGTAGATAGAAACAAATATATAACGTGTATATGTGTGTTTATCTACTTCATTAGAAGTTGATGTATCAGTCTCATATTATACCTTGCATCATTATAATGCAAGAATTGACAATGGCGAGCATTTAGATTCAAGTTATACAAGTTGAAATTCATAAATAAAAGCTAAAAACATATTTGGGTCTAGTGATAAGCTTTTCTAGAAAGAGCAGTGTAATTATCAGTCACAAGATCGGCGTTGACATTTGAAGTTGACAGTAGGGTTCAACTCCTTAATGTTTCCATTTTACATGTGTCCTTTACTTTGTCTTCTGAATTTTCTGAATATAGAAAGGGCTACCTTGGGATGTGTATACTTAGCATTAGATATGCACTGAAGCACAGTCTGAAGAAGGCTTTGAGTTTCACTAAAATCAATCTTCATAAAACATGTCAACTGTGAAGCACAACCTTGTGCTTCAAAGTTCATTTTAGGACAAAGGATGCATAAGCTCACTATTACAGGACCCACAAATACTGCCGTTTATACTGAGCCCTACACCTCAGTATTTGGTTTTATAGTACTGTTAGAAATATCACAGGCTTGAGGATATATTTGAAAAGCTTCCTCTCTCTTCTGTGATGGTGTAAAGGTAGTGTTCCCAGGTCTGACGCACTTGGAATGAATTTGGTCATTACAGCTTGGCTGTGTGTCAAAAATCTTAGCTCCATTATTTCAGTGAAACCCTGACTACATGTTTAAGATAGTAGCCTCGAAGAGTAGGTATGGCACTCACTTGAAGGGGACATTACACTCCTGGCATTTATGTTGACTGTCCTGCATGCTTGTTTTAAACATCCTATCTGGATCCTTTGGATCACTTTTCAGATTTGGGGCTAAATCTTCAAATATTTCTCAGCTCCTCTTCAAAGTGATATACAGAGGTGTGCAATGTATTATGCTTACATGCCTTAAAAGCTGTGGTACTTTTTGGAAAACGATGCATCGCTCCTTTTGATAAATGCTTACTTTTTCTGCTTGCACTACTACACCTGAACTGCAGACAGATCACTCCCTGCAACTTGAGTGCATTTAATGGATTATGTTGACATGCAGTTCTGCAAACTCTTACTTTTATGCATATGAGCCTGAATACCTCCTTTAATTATTAAATGGGACTGCAAGATGAGTAGGAGCTTCTTGGAAAGCTCGGAGTTCAGAGTTAATGCAAAGAGGAGAGGACGTTTTGCTTTGGAACTTTCTGCGAGGAAAGAGGGTATGTTATACCAACTGGCAAAGAGCTTACGGGGCACACTTCCAAACCTTCAGAAAAAGTTTCCCACAAAGACTTTTTTTTTTTTTTGAAAGTCAGGCTGCAGGAATTAAGTTGGAGATATCACTGACCGAAAGGACATTTTTTCTGAATGAGCTGAGAACCAAAGGAAATGACTCTGGGGTTTGAAATCCTTTTATTTCCTCTGTTGAAGATATCTGTGCAGCTGAAACGAACCATTCTGGCTGGCTCCAAGCCAAACTTTATGGGAACTGAGATTAGGAAGTTCTATGGTCAAAATAGCCATTGAACAAATTGCTTCCAGTTTAAAGCCTCGAATTTCCTGATAAAGCTGCAGCGTTTAACCCTTCCTTTTTTATTCACTTGGGTGAAGGACCTGCCCTCTTATTAGGCCCAAACTGTTTATCCAGTTGTTGTACCTGCCGTGATCTCAGAATTGCCTGCAAAGCATTTGCTGATTTTTACTTTTATGTGAGATAGGCAGAGCAAAACCCATAAAAATGTTAGAACAGATTTGGGTGATGTCTCGCACTTAAAGTAGCGGGAAAACTGCTATAAACAAGAAAGCAGATTGCCAACTGCACTGTGGCATTTTTGTCTTGCAGCCTTTTTTGAAGGGATGCTTTGTTTTGTTTTATGGTGGGGTTAGCTGGCTTGTTTGGCCTTTGTGAACTAAAGGAAGAGACAGCAGCGACAGCAGTTGGGCCTCTGAACTGCCTTATTTACTCCAGAAAGTGCTAAAACCCAGCATGCTGTGACTGGAGCACAAAGCCTGGCCTCTGAAGGGGGCAAGGATAAAATTAAGGGGCAACAGGCACAAACTGGAGCACAGGCAGTTCCACCTGAACATGAGGAATAACTTTACTGTGAGGGTGACAGAGCACTGGCACAGGCTGCCCAGGGAGGTTGTGGAGTCTCCTTCTCTGGAGATATTCAAAACCCGCCTGGACGTGTTCCTGTGCACCCTGCTCTAGGCTAACCTGCTTTAGCAGGGGGGTTGGGCTGGGTGATCTCCAGAGGGCCCTTCCAACCCCTACCATTCTGTGATTCTGTAAATGCTGTGGCATGGGCTAGTTAATCTCCAAAGTAACAAAATACTTGAATTAGAACAACGAAATTCTACGTTTGTGTGGTATGGATTTCTTTCCCTGTTGCCTTCAAACTGTTTTGCTTGTGGTAGGTAAGGACGTACTAAGGAAGGCCCAGAAGGGTGGCAAAGAGAGTTGGTGCTGGTATCGGGAACAAAATCTGGGTGTGCTGATGCGTCCTTACCCTGCATCGGGCCAACCACTCCTGTCTCCCACCTGTGTGCCTGTCCCGTCTTGTACATGCCCATCTCTTTATCATGCGGGCAGTGCTTCAGAGCAGAGCTTGTCTGATGCGATCATAGGCTGCGTTTTGGGCAGTTCTTGAGGAGGATGTTGATATTTGTACTGCAGTCATAGAGATGTGACAGGATGTGGCCTCACGTGCTCTTTCTGTCCCCACTGGCACTGTTTTATTTCCCAAAGCGTATATGCCTCTGTGTGTACTTTGTATATCATACATTAACGCCTTTGTGCAACCTAAATTTAAAAGTCCTAAATATTAGGCAGGTGTTTCCATCATTTCACCTGAGAGACTAATTCCCGAAATAATATAACTCATTATTAGTAAAGTTTTTTTCTTTATACTCAGCCTAAATTTTGCTTTTCCTAATTTAATCCCACTTCTCTTCATTATCCCTCCTCCCCTACCTCTGGGCACCATACTAATTAATTCATCTCCCTCTTTGGTTTTCGCTTTTTACCCTTCAGTATTATAGTTCAATGTTAAAATGCATTCCTTTTTTTTTTGTATTTACTCAACCCAACAGATATATTTTAACTCCAGCAATCTTTCCTCGTAAAACCGTTCCTGCTGACCTCTATTCAATGTTATTGTTCGTCAGTGAACAAACCCTCTGGTTTGTTTACAAATTACTGGTATCAAAGTGATCAGAACAAGATGCATTACCCCAGGTAAGTGTGTGAGTGACATTATAAACTGGGAATTTATATCAGTGCCCTTAAACCATTTTTGTTTACTTTCTCTTGGGCCTTTTTTTTTTTTTTTTGAGGGAGATTGATCGTAGTTTTTGTGATCAGATTTGAAATCAAAACAGAGTCTGACACTTCTTAAATGTATTTAGGAAGTCTATGTTATAAGTATTTAGGACATAGGTGATTTTAATGATTTGGTGGTTTTTGAAATATGTTACTTATGTGGGTGACCTGGCATGAACTTTTCAAAAGTCTCGGTTTGCATGTCTCTCCTTTTCAATCAGCACTATTTCCGGAATGATTTCTAAACAATGTGAAGGCCATTCTTTCCTATTCTACCCTTCGTTAGTAATGTGAATAATCAGCCTCCCTGTTACTTAATGACATTTTTCCATGTATTTGTAGGCAGCTATCACATCTGCCTTCCTTCTATTTTTTTTTCGCTTTTATTATAGTCTCTGTCCTAGACATAACATACCAGCGCAGGTCAACTTAAGCAAGTCACTAATGAAACAAATGCTTAGTCTGCCCNTTCTATTTTTTTTTCCCTTTTATTATAGTCTCTGTCCTAGACATAACATACCAGCGCAGGTCAACTTAAGCAAGTCACTAATGAAACAAATGCTTAGTCTGCCCTTAGTCACCTGAATCTTGACCAAACCATCATCTCTTCTGTTTCTTCTTCCAAAAAGGGCACCTAGGATATTTTTTTCCATTTAAAATTCTGCCCTCCAGTTACAAATGGAGCACAGTACCATCATGTATTACCAATCATCTTAAAAATAAAAAAAAAAAAATTCTGAACAGAAATCCCAAGCCCAGTCCCAGACGACGTGCAAGTGAAGGCTGGAAAGAGCACATGCTTGTCACCTGGCAGATATGGTGCGTACCACCACAAAAAGCAGGAATGCTGTGAGCTTGTCTGGAAAAAAACAAATCACGTATTGNAGTCCCAGACGATGTGCAAGTGAAGGCTGGAAAGAGCACATGCTTGTCACCTGGCAGATATGGTGCGTACCACCACAAAAAGCAGGAATGCTGTGAGCTTGTCTGGAAAAAAACAAATCACGTATTGGAGACTGTGTGTGTTAGGATACGTTGGATGACCCCTCCTGCACAGTCCTGTAAGTTATCATTTCAAATTTCCACGGGGCTTTATTTTTCTGTTAATCATTCTATCAAAATATTATCTGTGGTTTTCGGTCACCTGACAAAGAGGAAATCCTCTCTGGACCATGTTCCTATGGAAGATTGATTTGGAGGAAAGGCCAAGTTGTGTGAAAGCAGTGATGATACTACTTGGCGCGAGGAAAATTACTGTAAGCCAATAATAAATGCTAAGCAGAAAAATTAAGAATAAGGAGTAGTCCAAAAGGGTAGTCTAAAGTCATGCCATTTTTAGTTCTTACCTTAGAGATGATGGAAGACTCCTAATTCATGCAAGAGGCGCAACTAGTAAGCTCAAACTAGAGAACCGTCACCAATAATGGGCTACTGTTAGCTCAAGAGATTGTGGTTAATAGGCATGTGAAGCGATTTTGCAGCGTCTGTATTTAAATGGATCAGCAATAGGACTAAATTATTAATAGTCGTAACTTTTATTCCTTAAGGTAGTTTAATGAATTTAAGATCTCCTCACAGGAGGTCTGTTAGTCTATTTTGAGAGCCTTTCATGGAAACTGAAGCTGCAGGAGGAGGGAGGGAGACGTTCTCTTTTATCCACAGTCACAGAGGGGAGTGTTGGCAAAGCTAGGATTAAACCTTCTGAGTTTTCTTTACTGTCTCATGTGCATCTCACAAAACTCTTTGCAAGTGTCTCCAGGAGTTAAACAATTCATAAAAACTATTTAGACCAGTAAAAGACTGTATTAGTTGGTGTAATAAAGAAAAGCAAAACACAGAGTCCTGGCAAGTGATATATAATTACTAAATGATAAATATGTAGTCTGGATTTTAAAATCCCCTGCAGTGAAACTGAGTTTAAAAATGGAGATAGTACCTTTAATTCCATGTTTTTCATGTTGTGCAGTTGTAGGAAATGTGCTGATTTCTGGCCGTGCAAGCTACTAGAACTACTATGAAAATTCCAAATGTATCCACTTAAAAATATGCAGCAGTACCCCTCATGCAGATAATAGCTACAGCGACTCAGGTAAATAAAAATGTAGTAGCAGTGCTGGGTAAACACTCGAAGATATGTTCCCATGCATGTGCTGTTTGAATTGATAATGAGCTTACTGTGGCCATACATCTTTGTCATTCTCCATTAGTATTTGTACGCAGCAAGTTTCACTGCTGTCAGTGTTCATGGAAAGTATCATTTAGATTAGTGTGAGACATGTTTTAGTCTTGAGGGGAGCAGAATATTCCATCAGCATTTGCCATCAGAAAGCAGAAGCCTGGTCACAGTACGCTGCTGTTTTAAATTTAAACTTGATGAGGTCAGCACTGTGTTTTTTCTAGAGAGAATCAGATGAACTGCTGAATGTAATGTTACACAATGACAGGTTTTTGATAGTTTAAAAAAATTCGGACAACTGTATTTCCTTTTTAAATGATTGACTGGAATGCCTATGTTGTTCCTGGAAAAGCTTAAATATAGGTGTATATGTGATGTAAGAATGCACATAAAACTTAAGTAGACTGCTTTCTTGCCTAATCATACCATTGAGTTCAAAATAGTGTTCTCATAACAAATTTCTATAAATTATTAATATTATAACAATATGATTTTTACAACTCATTTAAAAAAAAAGCTTTGTTTTGAACTGGACACTTCTGGAGGGCTGAGCTTGAAGAAATTAATAAAAATTCTGGTGAAATACTGATGATTGTACATTTACAGATATGGCAATACATTTTTCTGATTTGTAAACAGCTTTGAAAAATCTTGAGTTTTCATTTGAACATTTGGTAGTAAAAACAATCATTCTGTAAAGTGTTGATTTCCCGAGTGGTTTAAATCACCACATGTGGCTGTTTAGGACATGGAAAATACTATAGCTGTCTAACTGTTGTGACTGAATGTGGGAGGTATAAAATCTCTTAACTTACGAGTATCTTCTTACCATATCTATCTTTTCAAAAGTGCAGTTTGCAGCAGTTCCTATCAGTCTAACTTTAGTTTTTTCCTCCTTCTCGCTCCTCCTTTTTTTTTTTTTTTTTTACTCTCAATCTGATGTCCTAATCTGTTGTTGCAAGCAAAGCTAACACACACAAATCCCACAGGCATCTCTGTCCCCTCATTTACAGCTTCTAAATTGCTGTTCCTTGACTGATAACTCTTTGCTTGAAACCACCCAGGCAGAGGTATTGCCAGTGGAAATCAAGTCATTCTTCCAATGTCGTTAGGTTCAGTAGCAGCGAGCACCTCAGTGCTCAGAGGTGCAAGATCCTGCAGAAGGATCGAGTAGAGCTGGTGCTGCCACCTTTCATAGTAAAGGATTGGAAGTGACAACCAGCTCTTCTCTTGACTGACTTAAACAATCACTATCAAAATGAGTGTAGTCATGCTGCCTTCAGTCATATTGTGGGGTAAAATATGCTAACGCCAGTAGCAGGATAGAGGAGATGGCGTTTTATATTCATTGGGCTATGTAACTGGGAATCTGCTAGTCACATGTCTCCCATGCTGTTATCTCCAGTAATATTCTTCGTGTCGAAGCTTGTTCCAAATGTCTGAAGTACTGGAGAAAGAAGAATGAAATTCTCTTTGCGACACTCTCCACTTTTTTTTTTTTTTTTTTTTTTT
>VZSC01014557.1:41025-117383 GCA_013398225.1 Steatornis caripensis
ATTGGAGTGACAGGTTGCTTAACTTCTCTCTGCTTCAGCGTTTCCCCATCTGGTATAAATGAGGATTATCTGTCTATCTTGGATTCTTCCCATGGCTTGCATTGCTGAAGTACCAGAGTGCCTCGCAGTCCTGGATGCATTTGATCTCCCAGCACCTCAGGATGTGGGGGAAGTACTGTTAATCCCATTTTACAGAATTTTAAAGAAAGTGTGTGGTAAAGCAGATTTTCCAGGTCAGTGTTTGCCATGAGACATTTTTCCCTCTGGTGACTGTATATAACACCCAGAGAAGGTGGAGGATCTTGAAAGTAACATTTGGGGGTTTTTTATCCTCCTGGGTAAATGTGTCAGTTGGGTAGTTGAATTGGTTAACTCTGAACCTATTGCATATCTTAGCCATGGAAGATCCAGTTTACGTTATAATCAGGATGGTCTTTCAGGAAATAGGCCGTGACCCTGACCACACCACTGGTATTTCTCAATGAGCTGTACATATTCCTAATCTGATTAGAGCTTGGTGGCCGAAGGTGCTGTTCGCACAGTAGCCTAGCTACTGTATTTCCTGAACCAAAGAAGACCAAGACCAGAGAATTAACATAACCTTCCTTTTTATCTGGGGGGTGGTGCCCAGTGTAAGGACGGGAAGTTTCTCCATAAATGACCAGGTTTTGGTACTGTTTAAAATATACTCAGTCTTGTGTTTAACATTTAATAATTAATAATGTAAACCACATGTAGGATAAAAGTCAGTGTCTTGAATTTGGCGTGCAACACTGACTTGTTCTACAGCACCAGAGAGGCTCACGTTGGTATTACAAACTTCTAGGAGAGATTGATGTCTTTGTGCTTGGAGTTGATGCCTTTTTTTCCCAGACAAGTATCTTGGGGGAGGTGTACATGGGAATGAATTTGCCGTGTCTCTCATAGCAAGCTGTGAAGGAGCCTGGGGGGAAGGAGCCCCAAGGAAAGTGAGGACTGTCCTGAGAAGCGTTGGAAATGCTTCCAGTTCTGCAGGGAAACAGGATCTGGACTAGAGCTCAGGGTTGCAGCTCACTTTTTTGCTTTAACCAGCAGATTCCCAGGGTAAACGCATTTGCTTCTGGGACACTGCAAGACAGGACAAGTCCCAGTACAAGTTGTGATCAGATGATTTCCCAAACTCTCTGTACAATACTGTTGTTAGGAAGCACGGCTCCTAATTCAGTATCACTAGCATCTTTTATTTCCTAATGTGTGGGGATAGTTCAGTTCCACGCTTGTTCTTTTCTCCCCTCTGTCAGCTCTCTCAATAGGCAACAGGTGCTATGGCTTGCTCTTAGTCTTTCTTTTCAAGACCTTTGTGAGACATTTTGTGTCTTTTGAAGATACCTGTACTTTCTTGGCACTCTACAGATTTGCCCACAAAATTGGGACTAGAGAAATCTATTTGACTGCTTAGTGTATGCTTACATTTGCATGTGCTATTTTCTGTGTGTTAGTGCAGAACGTTGTTATATGCGTTTGCATAGGCAGATTTATTTTGTTTTTTATAAAGCCTAGGAGAGATTTTGGGCTTGTCCGGGATATAGTACTGGGGCTTATGCCTGATACTGTTGCGTTGCCCAAAGTGCATCCGGAAGAAGGTGCTGTAGTTCAGGGATCACTATTTTCGTCCGTGTTTAGTGACACACGCACGTGTCTCTGTCTCCTGTGGTGTCTGTGTCGGGTGATGCCAGGGCACGGAAGGATGAGTGTTTTCAAGGCTCCAATTTACTCCTAAGGCTTTTCAGTGTGCATGCTGTGGGCTGCTGGTCAGCCTTCATTTCCTCCCTCCTGCTAGAGCCAAGGACAAACTCCTGTCTCTCAGTACATTAAACCTGTCAATGTTTGACATAAGCAACCAAAAGATTGATGAGTGGAATGTGAAGCAGCCGGTTTTGGGGGTGTGTTATTTTGTTATTGACAGGCCACCATTTTTTTAACAACAAAACCTATTTCAAAGGTACCTTTTCCGTGATTATTTAAGGTAATTTAAAAGAGAAAAACAAGGTTCTGTCGTGAACATCCCTAGTGACTCGTCCCGCGGTCACCATTTCTGTATAAACCTATAGATCTCCATCATTAATGACTTCTAATTAAGGCGCTAGAAGCAGATTTGATACAGGCATTTCCAGTAATTTTATAAAAAATTTTTTAGACAGTGGTAGGGCATTTTGAGGTCAGAGATCCTGTGTTCTGCTCTGAAGCATGTCAGTGTTTACCTAGGATTATAGCCAGAGCTCTGGGCATGGAAGGATCATTCTGAGGTATCATAGGGATTTTCTGTTGATCCAGATCCTGCTCCTTGCTCTGCAGAAGCGAATACTTGTCCACCTTCTAGGGTGCAGGGTATGCAACTGGTTCCCTTCTCGCTAACTCGCTCCCTCGCTGTCCCTTCCTCTCTGCTCCGGTAAACCCTGCCTGCATGTGCAGAGATGGCAGCTGGCTTCAGCTGAAGTTCTGCAGAATTTCCTTTTCTCCAGAAAGGCCTCCTTAAATCACAGCTTAGAATTTTATACCTGGAATGATCTTTCCAGCCATCTGCCTTTGTATACGACTTTTATTTCCTAATGATTTTATGTTCTATTTTTATCAGAAATGGTGTGAAGGGATGAAATTGTGGGACTGCTGGCGAACATACCAGAGTAGGCTGTTCTTGAATATCAAATCTCTAGATATCCTCTCTTACTGATGACAATAATTAATAATTAGGAAGGGGAAAATGTATTTTCTAATTATTTATTTGGCAGGAAGCTTTTTCTAGGGAGATAAGTAAATACCAAAGGAACAGTGGGTTGAAAAATATTGTGTAAAGTTTATATAAACAAATTATGCGAAGATAAACAAAAAAATCCAGAGTGTGGGCTTTTGGCTCTTGATTAATGAGCTTTTCCGGTGTTTTGCTGGACAGGATCACTCCGTTACACCATGCTGTGTACAAACTCTTCTAAGGCTTTGTGCATGTGTTTCTGGAAATCTCTCACCCAAGATACGTTTTTATTTAAAAATCCTGGTGTGTATCAGTAAGTGCAGTGGGCAAGTAGGTCCTGCTGTAACTCTGAGGTCACTGGAGTCATACCAGAGGAGACTTTGGTCCCAGCATCTCTTCTCTTGCAGATGGCCACCCAAGTGCAGTAGCAGTGTATTCATAAGCACTGATGTTTGTTTTCATCTATTTTTTAGGGTAAGCATAACACTTGTTGAACTCATTGCTGTTATGTGGCAGACTGGGGGAAATTCTCCTTATTCAAAGGCAGTGTAGGCAATAAAGAGTGATCACATCCCTGTTCATAACATAGGGCAAACCAATTCCTGTTCTCTTTAACATTTAAAGAGAAAAGGAATTGTTATTATTATTTAAAGCTTCAGGACTATAACCTGAAACTTACTCATTGTTGTGGCCCTTAGGATCATCAGACATGCAGTTCAGTTGGAAGAATTTCTATTTAGCTTTGGTTTTAAACCCTAGACTTTTATTTTGTCTCTAGATTCTAGTGTGCAATGAGAACCCACGTCATATTGCAAACATGCAGGATTAAACCTAAGGGAAAGAAGAGGCTCCAGTGACTAAATCAGGATGTTGTAATTACATAAGGCAAATACATACGTTTAGTAAGTTTTTGGTTTTGGGATCCAGAATCTGGTGGCAAGGATAACGTAGTGTTTTTTTATCAGTGCTAGTCCCAAATGCTCTGTTACACTTAGATCCTATGTGAAAGTAACTTGTGGATTTGCATTTTCGGCATGTTTCGCATGTTTGTTTCGGTTCTTTAACAGCACAGTGATTCAGCTATCCTGAAAGAACACATGGATAACAGCTGTAGGAAATCATGCAAAAATTTTATTAAATGCTAGACTCTGAAATTGCCTTTTTCCACTACAAATGCACTGACATCTGGGTCATATCTTCTTAATTCCAACATGCCTGACAGTGTAACACACAAACAAACAAGAGGGAAAACAACACAAAATGCATAAAAGAAGGAAACAGAAAAATCAGCATTCCTTGTGTTTCAGACACTATATACTCCAGAGTATCTTTCAGATTTTCCTAAGAAAACTATCTGAAGGTGTGACTTGTAGGGGAGATGACTACTGAAAGTTAGTATGACAGAACTGGCTATGGCTATCGTGAAGTTTTGGGGTTTATTATTTTCTGTCAGTCAAATTAAAATTGAAAAAGGTTATGTCCAGAAGCTAGAAGCAGGTGTCCTCCGCAGGTCTTGTTACTGGGCATTGAAAAGAAAAGGCATCAGGAACCATTCTCAAGTTTTCTGAAAGCTTTTACAGTGAGGGATGAACGTAATTTCAAACAGACTGTAACAGACAAAGCAACAGAAGTGCCAGCTGTGTAATGATTGACTGTCTGAATAGCCTAAAATTGATAACTATGCAGGGTTTTTTTTATAAAATTGAGATTTGTCCATCCACTTCATACATAAGCTTTTGAACGCTAATCTTTCTTTCAATTTAGAGGTTAACGTGAGAATAATGTGGGTGTCCCTAGAAGTGAAAAAATACTGCAATGAAATATGTGGTCGTTCTTCAGCTAGTAGTTAGCTTAATATGTATAATGTTTCATTAGTTACCAAACATATTTATTACAGGCTTCAAATTATCAATGACAGCTAGGTAGTATAAACCTGTTGTGAGAGCTATTCAGTGTAATATTAGCGTAAATTCTACAGTTTCAAGTGAGATTAAATGAGGCTCTATGAAAGCAATACTTACAGAAGATGGAGCTTTTAAGATTTTATGTAGTCCGTCCACCTGATCTTAAGGCAGGCTTAACAGTATCTGATTTATTTCCTATAGTCATTCCTACGTCCTTTCCCCCAAAAGTTCCACGATTGAGAGTCCTGAACATTCCCAGGCAATGTGTGCTGTGCTTACCCACAGGTTTTTTTTTTCTGACATTTAATATATTTTCCTTGCTGTGTTTCAGGCCACTGTTCCCAATGAACATGGAAAAATAGTTTTACCTTTACACATTGCAGCAACTGTTAATTTGCCAGGAGACTGTCATCCTGTCTCTCCTCTGCCTTCTCCAATAACTGACCCTAATTATTTCAGTCTTTCCTCTCAGCTCATACTATCTAGGCTTGTAATTATTTTTCTGGACTTAACCAGTTAGTCATGAAATGCGGCTTTCATAAATGGGCACAAATCTCCCAGACTGAATAGTGGAAGGGTTATTTTACTAGGGTTTTGCAGCACTCTCCTGTTCACACATAGCAGTAAGATCTGCTCTTTGGTGCTTCCATGACATTGTTCAGTTTACTAGCGCTATGAACTCCAGCATATGTTTTTCAAAGTTGTTGCCAGGCGGTCATTCCCCTTCTTAGTTGAAAGTATGCCCCCAGTGTGAACTAAGCATCATATTAGATTACTTTTGTTGCAAAATCTCTTCTTACCACTTTTTATTCTTGCTATTTATATGGCAAAGTCAACAAAGGAAGGAGAGAGGGATTGAAGGTTCACGCGAGCAAGTTACCGTAAGGCGGCAAGTTCTTGCATGCTCCTCAGTGACTGTTGAGATCCTCACGCCACTCAGTACGTTGGGGTAAATGTGAGTTACTTATGAGGGAGGTTACCTTCAGCAAAGGAGCAGCAAGCATTTTTGATGGAGTGAGAACTTGTGAAAGGGGGTAGCCAAAAAGATGATGATTGGTAACTTGTTCATACATCACTACTTTAGTTTCATCCTGAACTATAAGAAAAACTGGTTAACCACACTTTAAATACGGAGGCCTCTGTAAGCATACCATATAATGTAGTGGAAAGGTTTCTCATCAAAATTTAAAATCATAATGAGGAATTTTAAATTGTGAATTATTTCTGTTCTTTCTATTTATTAGTGATACTTTTTGAGCCAGCTGACTTCAGGGCACTTGGAAATTTTCTGGCAGTAACGAAAAAGAATCTATTTTTAATAATTCAGATGAAATTTTTAGTCATCCGGTTAAAATTACTTGGAGAGGAATCCACAGTCCTGTTTTAGAAAGTCATATTTGAGCTCTGAGTCTCATTTTAAGGATATTTTTTCCTTATGTGCAAAAGAAATTCAGAAGCTTTTTTAAAAGGGGTGGGGGGGAAGAGACATCCAATTGCATTCCCCAAAACTGCATACAGTAAAGTTGCAGGGACGGCTACAGACAGATCTTCCCATGCAAGAGACACATGTTCTCCGTACATATAAAGGGCTATTACAATTACAAGTGAGGTAAGTGATTTGCTTTTGTGGTTAAGCCGCTAGTTTTGAACACCTGTTGTGATATCTATAGAGCCTTCACATGTCTGCCTGCAGTCCCAGTTTGGAGATTTTTCATTGAACAAACATGTTTTGGCACTGGCGATGCCACTTGGTTCAGCTGCCTTGAAGCTTCTGCTTCGCACAACGGTTAACTGAGAAGTGCTTAGAAACTAGTTGGGTCTACACGTACTTAGTATTTAGTGTCAGTGTGAACACAGACGTTCTGGAAATGCAGTTATTTTCTACTCATGTGTGGGTTTAATGGGATTTCCGAATAGTTCAAGAGCTCATTTTTTCCGAGATGCTGAGAGAAACATGACCTCGTTCACACAGTGGCTCCAGATTGTTTTACCTAAGCCTTTTCCATTGGTTCACCATCTATTGATGTGCAGCATGAAGCAGTGGACAGTATCTAAGGAGACAATAAGAATATCCTTTAATCGAGTAAAAAGTCAATAAAACGCATTTTTAAAATGAGCCTGAAGGCACAAGCTATTTTTCATAAGCTCAGCTCTTTCTTTTTTGGTCCCCTTTTCTCTCCAGTCCGGTTTTGTTATTAAGCACTGTGGCTTTTTAATCAAAGCCCACAGTTACCCGGAGTACATTTTTATGCTGGCTCTGGCCCAGGCGCAGGCTGCCGAGGCTGCACATCGACAGAGAGCCCAGAGAAGCGTTCCTCAACTTGGACCTTTTGTCCCAGCTTACTTCCTGTTGACCGACGAGTGGCCCTTTGCCTGGCTTCTTGTCAGGTTGTTCACACAGAAGAGAGTTCAGTGTTTCTAAGGGCAGCGAAATCTTGAAGCAGATTAAAAGTAGTATGTGATGCTCTTGGAGCAAGAATGCCAACTTTTTTTTTTTTTTTTTCCTCTGTGGGTTTGCAAAAGGACAAAGGTTGCAAGGACGAGATAGAGTGGTTTGGTGTGCTGGGATGTAATTACACTCCTGCTCGGGAAGAACGGCACAAGATATTTACTGGCCGACTGTTCTCTTTAATGGAAGGGTTGAATCCCTGACCATGTGTAAAGCCTCGTGAAAATGTACGATTACTTGTCAGAATATAATTTTAATATAGTTGCTACAGCGTGGTTGCAATACGTCCAGCGTAAGACCTACGTTTAGTAGCTGGACGGAAGAACTCTATTTGGACATGTCCTTTAACGCAAAGCCTGTAGCACGTTGTGTTCATCCTATCTGTAAAATCTAATTGTCTGACTCTTTTCTGCTGCTACATACATGTGTGATGCATGTATCTGTATATGCATAGTTACAGATATGCACATATGACTATACATAATAAATTTTAGTGTTTATCGTAGGAGTAGAAACACAGTTATAGCTGCAGCAGTGCAACGATGATACAGGCAGCCGTGAAAAAGTAATTTATGCCACAAAGCTTTTCTATTCTCTTCCAGCTATGCGAGCTGGACTAGAGAAAGTCACTGCTGCTCCCTACGAATGTTGTAGGCTTTGCCTCGCTTTTTTAGTGCTTATGGCAGAGAGGAAAAACATCATATTGGAAACCTCTCTGCTCAGTTAATCCCGTGTGCACCATTCTCCTGGCACACAGGTATTTTACTGCTGTCCTGAGCTACTAGGGATTGATATGAATAGGAGATTCCTTAACTACCCAGCCTGGAGGACGATTCAGGAGAGTAAGATGAAGGCTTACAGGATTAAATGAAGAGAAGGAAGGCAAAGCTGAACATCCAAACCCCACTTCCTGAGGAGGGTTTTCACCTCACTGAAAATGGCAGGGCATGGGATGCAAATGCCTGTTTATACAGGCAGGAGTGACAGGAATTAACCCAGCATTTCCCATGTCAAGATCTCAGCCTGCTGAATAAAGAGAGATATAGGTCTAAGAACTGTCGAAGGGCTTTTTATGTGTGTGTGATTTCAGTGATTGAAAGCTTAGATTTTTCAAGAATTTCCTAGGATGCATCCAGGTAAAATTCAGTAGGAAGGAGCGTGCTTATGTGAGGTTTTAATAGGAAGCAGACTCACGGCAATACAAAAGTAGGTTGAGAGTCCTAGTGCATCTGTCTCATTCCTCATTTCTCTGTCTGTATTCCTGAGGGACTCCTTCATATCACAAAGCCCATTTGACTTATGACCTAAGACAGATTTTTTTTTTTTTTCCAGCTCAGCAGAGGTGAAAGGCTAGGGCAGTATCCCACAACCAACCTCGCTTCCACTTTTTTTCCCGATCTCAAACACTTCGGTACTTGCACATAATTTTACGCTGTCAAGATACCTGCTTCCAGTGGCTGGAGGATAGGGGGACTTTATGGGGCTAATTAAACATTTTCAAAAAGTCTGCACAGAAAATTATAAATAGTTCTCGATACTAAACTTTTTTTTTTTAAAAAATTAAGGGGAAAAAATGCTGGTCACTTTTCTAATTGGAGAATGCCCTTAGTTGTTCCTATCATTTATCAATATAATTTAATTTATTGCTGGCATTTTTTCCCCTCTATACATTTCTGGTATCATTGTATTTTTAATATCATGGCTGTCAAATTATTGTAAAGGGAGAGAACTAATGCTTTATGCTTATAGGAACAAACATTATTACATATGGAAAATTAAAATGTCTTTGATTTTTTTCTTTTTGTTGGAGCTGGGTCTTTTAGTTGGTATTTGTTGCATACTACTTTTCCCTTTGTAAAATACTTTTATATTAATAAATAGCTGAGCTTATTATACATGAAAAATGATCACTCTCCAGATGTTAGGACTCAAGAACCATCTTCTTTGGAGCCAGACCACCTATCCATGCAGTGGATTCTCTGATTTTCATGTCATCTTTATGGTTTTGGCGTGGGCAGCCACACAAATTAACCCCCATTAGACCATTTTCTCCCTCGGCTCCCAAGGTTTTAGGTGCCTGAGAATCACTGTGAAACCCAAATCTTGGGCTGTAAAGTTATGTCACTAATAGACCACATCTAGTAAAAAGGAAAGGGCCAAATTGCTCTAGAAATACGAGGAGCTAAAGAAAGAGGGGACTGGACTGTGAAAAGGAAGACAAGAGAAGGCGATATGCATGTTTGCTGGAAATGGTCTTTTTTAGGTCTTTGGGCAAGACCAGCGGGCACCAGTGGTGACTGCAAGCTGAGGACGCAGCTGGTCTTTTTGAAGTTGAGTATTAGAGGGCTGCTTCAAAGTTTGTCCATTTTGAAAGACTACAAAGGAAGCACAATGATATCAGAAGTGAATGCAGTTAAGAGGAAGGAAGCCTTCATTCCGGCCTTGATGGTCACAATACTGAAAGGTTAGTATGAAATGGATGAGGAAAGCTTACGCACACGGTTGGCACAAGGGACACCAAGAGCACAAAGCCACTGGCTCCCAAACGACTGAAAGGATAAATGCTCGGTTTGCACACACAAAGAAAATGTTTCTTTGACAAGTCACGTTGAATTACTCTCAGGGAAAATTCCGCACACCCTTAAAAAAAGATAAAAAAAAAAATCAATATACTGTTTTACAAATATACTTTTATTCCCTGGCTTCAGTGGTTCTGTAAGCTGCATGTCTGATGCCTGACTTCCAGGTTTTTTAAAAACCAATCTGTTTTCTTTTTGACACAAGCAAAATATTGAAGCACCTACTGGCAAACTTGTTAGATTAGTTGCTTTTTATTGGATGTCATCGATGAAAGAAGAAATATGCAGTACAGATGCGGGCTTGAACGCTCAGGGAAACAACTTTAAGGTGGTAGGATGTTGGTTACATTGCTTGGCCTTTTGTGCCGGTTCAGAACATCTGTGCAGCTCAGCTGAGTTGTGTTTTCACTGGTTGGATAGCAAAGCCAACGTGTCAATACAGAGTTTGAACTAATGGGCAGACTATTTTATTGGCTATCGTTAAAAAGCCAGGAATGCAGACCATTCCTAAACATGAATGCTATTGCCTGTAAATATTTCAGTTTTAAGTAGGTGTAGTTACAGATATCCGTCTTAAACTAGCAGAAGACCCCCAGACTCAAACCCCAAAATCCCTGCACAACTTTTTTGGGGTCTGAATTGTCTCTTTTTTTAACAGTTATTTTATTTTTGGAAGATGTGTATGAGCAAGCAGTGTCAGCTGGAACAACACTTCTGTGAATTGTTGTAAGTTAGAAATTAGATTTTGTCTAGTACTTTCCTGTGTCCATTTGGAGTGCTGTTTCAGTCATTTTTTTTTCCCTTTGAGGTCCAACTTCTGTCAACTGCAGTCAGCAGTGAATTAATACTCTTGCATGAAACAGGGCAAAAAATGGGTTTCCCATCTGTTAAGGTTTTTTTAGGATTTCTTCACCTATTCTGTATTGGGGTGAGCCCAAGATTTTTTTCTAAATGGAGGCAGGGAAGAAGAGAGGAGCGGGGGGAAACAGTCTGTTATTTTTTCATATCTGAAGAAAAGCTTCTGTGTGCAAAAGTATATTTTCCAACCATCTGTTGATGTAGTAAAATATCTTTTCTCTGTACCTGCTTCTCTCCTGTCCTTAACTTGGCACTGTTGCACTGTCATAACCACCAGAAAGAAATACCTTGTCCAAACAGCTGGCTGAGGGATGGAAAACTCTGGTTGGAGCTCTGGGTCTGAATCAGTGCCCAGCCTGACCTCTTCCACCCCTCCGAGGGTGTTCTGACCCTCAGGCTGCTCTGCCGCCCTTAGCCCTATTGCAACTCTGAGTAGAAATTGCAATGTGGAGGTGAAAGGTCTGTGGAGACCGCTATATTGTTTTGTGTCAATTTAAATGGATTGGGGTATATTTCTATTTGTCTGGTAACTTCCCAGTCCATTCCCCTGTTGAGCGTGCAATATCTGTGTCTGCCTGAGGAACGAGTAGCAGCAAAGTGATGAGTGCCTTGGAGAGTCAAAGTGTTGGATTATGTAGCCAAGGAGAGTGAATGCACATGGATCCAGGCCTGCTTGCAGGCTGCACTTTGTCTGAGGAAAGTCCAAAGCAGGCCAATGTAGTCTGCACCAGCAGTAAGAGTGTAAGACTAGAATGAATTAGAACAGGAGTTCACTAGAAGGAACTAGAAGGAATTCACCACCAGCACGCAGCAAGTTCTGACCCTGACTACTCGAAATTGTGCAGCATTAAAAGACAGATATTGACTCCTCTGGGAAGTTGCAGACATCAAAACGTTGCAGGCAGGAGCATCTAGCAAGAGGTCATAGTAAAAAGTTGGGAAGCCTTTGATTTAGAAATTAAATAGCTACAGTAGCTAGTAAACATTGTAAGACAGAAGATTTGTGAATAATAAGAGGATTAAAACAGTGCTCTGCTATTAGACATTGTGCACCTCCTGTCCTTCCTCAGATGAAAGTCCTTTAAGCTGAGACGTTTTGGTAGTTGCCAGTTGAACGTTAGGAGGAACATGCTGTCAAATGTTAACTCTAGATTAAGATATTATCTCTTTGTTATATTAAGTGATTATCTCTTTAGGTGCATGCCCTCAAATGAAAATCCATAGAGAATCTTTTATAAATAATTCTTTCAGAAAATGATAATGATAAAGTGACTTGCTAAGGAAGAGGACAAGGACTCATTCCCTATGGTGACACCTTGTTTATGCTGAAGCATATAAACAAGTAATGCAATATTTCCTTCTCTAGAATACAAAGGTTACCTTCAACATACAGATTTGACCAGGTTTTTCTTTCTTTCTATTTTTGCTAAGCCTATATGGAAACTGTGCTAGTTCTACCCTTTTACCTAGAGGAATCATCGCAGTATCATAGTTAAAACTTCGTATAAACTGGTGATTAACTGGGGATCCCAGAGACTTGATTTTTTAAAAGAAAAATTATTCTAAGTTGTCTTGCCTTTCACGTTCTTCTGTGCAATGTAGAATGCTGTGCTGTGATTGATCTGTCTCTATAAACTAGCGCATTCTATACAATACATCTGCTTTCTTTGGATTTAAGTCATTAGGCTTTGTGAGGATACCATGGATGAAACGTTGAAGGGAAACCATACACTTCTCAGCCACCCATGGCCTATATGCATGGAACATATTTTCTTGGGGCGAACGCCTAGGTGGTGGGGTAGCATCGTTATTACTTTATTCATTTCACTAGTCCTCTCAACGTTGATCCAATACTACTGCACTACCTTGTGCCAGTGCTGTCTGTCAGAGACAGACCTCCTTTCTGATATAGAAGAGCTATCAAAGGTCTCCTGTATGATTTCTAGCCTGACATATGATGACCACAAGATCCTGTGATGTGTCATTGTTCCATTTCATTTTCTTTAAATAAGTGGGAAGATACAGATCTTCTTAAGACTGAGATCAAGCTAGGTTTTTTTAACAATATCTCAGATGTATGTTCTTTATTGAAACCTCTGATTTTCTAGACATAAAAGCTCAGGAGCCAATGTTAGCTAGTACCACTGTAAAACAGAATAATCTCTCGTACTCAGTGTTCTCCAGGTATACATTAAGATCAGAGTCTGGTCAGTGAATTTCAATTTCAAATCTTCAGTGTGTTGATAAATTAGTTAAAAGTAGATAAGCTCTGATTACCCGTTAAGCTTCAAGTATAGCTCCACAGTTTTCATCACTTTCGCTAACGTATCTGCTGACATAACATGTCATTGTCTAGACTCAGTGAACAGTTATAACAAGAATGACACGTTAATTAATGTTGGAAAAAAAAAAAGGGGGGGACAAATTTGCTGCCTCAAATGAAAAGAATTTAAAGGGAGTAAGAGGGTGAAACTATCATCAGACCCAAATGAAAATGTAGTCACAACAGTTGTGTGTTTTGCTAACCATAGTTAACAGAAACGGGAAAGCTAAACTTGGCAGGTGAACATGGTCTATTTAAACGGTAGAATAACGTAATATTTTAAATGTACAGTTGATGCTAATGTATGATTTTCAGGAATTTTCAGAATGCTTTTTATGATCAAAAAATGTGTTTTGCTTGTCTTACTAGTTGCACAAGATGACTTTAAAGTGCTTCTAGTCTGGTGCAATAACATTAGTCCTTTGTGTAGCACAGTGTCCTACGGTGTGCGTAATGACAGTGTAGTTATCATAGCTGTTAACAAATGGGGCTTAATGGTTGCTTCAGTCTTTATGACTCAGGCGAGACCCTTTAAAAATTGTACTGTAAACTCATTAGATGTAATTTGAATTGGAGGTTCTAGAAATAGATGCTAGCTGATAGACTTTGTTGGTGGTCATAGAGCAGAGCAATTAATCCCCAGTTTATTTATCCTGGTGGGTTGGTTTTGTGTTTGTTGATACCTCACTTGTTCTTGTTTCTCTTGTTTCTTTAAGACCTGTTAGACCTTTTTTTTTTTTTTAAAGGGAGGTGGATAAAATCCTTTTTGTTTCCGTGAATTCAAGTTTGAGGCACTTAAACCACCTGGTTTTTAGTTCTGCTTACTGTCAGCCCTCAACTGTCCTGGTAAGCTGTGCTTTTTCACAGACGTGAGGCAGACTGGTATAAATAGCTGTCCCCCTAGTAAGAAATCGAAGCATTAGATCATTAGATCAGTGTTGATGTCATTTAACTTTTTTTTTTTTTCTTGAATGCTAGTAAATAGTGGCTGAAGTTCATGTGAACAAGGATGTTTAGAACAATATGTTTTGGCTGCCTGACTCTCAACATGAGGCAGTGTGTAATTCACATGAACCTTCTGCAGAAGTTTCCAGATCGCATACCAAATGCAGCACTGGCCTTGTAGCACAGAGACTCCAATTGAAGTCCGGCTTGCAGTTCCACACAGACTCATTTTTTCCAGGACAGAGCTCTTTCCAAGGGCACAGAGCACAAGTGAGTAGTTAGATGCTGTTTTGACTCATCAGCTTTTCAGTCTTATGATGGAGAAATAGCTCCCTTCCAGCATTTGCTGTTCTTCTGAATGGAGGCGCTCAGCAGAGTTACCCAGCTTTGGTAACAACCAAAAGCATTCCCTGGCCAAGGCCATTAAAATGTTCTTTGCAAAGTATGCAGAGTATTGCCTGGATGAGCTGGGGCGCAGGCACGTGAGCCAAGGGGTGGGCGTGAGCCACTAATTAGGCAAAACAAAATCAAACTCGGATTTGGAGCACTGTATGGGTCAGAGCCAGCAATGTCTCCCGCTCCAGCACTGATTTATGACACTTCCTCAAATACGAAACATCTGGGAAGAGAGGTCGGTAAAGTCCCTCTGAGAAAATGCACACAACAGGATGGCAGAGGAAGGCAAGGCAAGTGAAAACTGCCAAAATTTTGTCTAACTCTTTGTAGTATTAAAAAAGCAAACAAATAAATAAATGTTGCTTCCTCCCTCCTTAGCCAAACATGGTGTAATGCTCCTGATGGATAATTTTATTTTTCCCAGATAATGAGGTCTCATTTGGGTTAATCCTGTGGCAAAGCAAAATTAGAGTCCTAGATCCTGCCTGATCTGTTATGTCATTATTTCCGCACACCCATTGTTTTACCACATAGTACATTTTATTTGGTGTAGTGAGCCTTTTTGTTATGATACTTGCTGATACGGAACATATGATATTGTGACTAGTCCACGTTTTCTGTCATATTTCGCTAGCATAACCTTGCAAGTGATATGAAAGGCTTTTACACCTGTCAGAAAAGCTTACTTAACTCATATGTTAGAGCTACTGCAAAACCAGCTTGCTGAAATGAGCTGCAAATTCAAACCAGCATATTGAATTTTGTAATTTATTTGTTCACAGCACAGGTCAATTAATTTATTTCACAGTGATGTAATATTTAATATTTGAAAAAATAGATAAAGCAAGGCTGAGAAGCTGTTCTCTGTTCAGCTGAGCAAAACAGCAAATGTTTCTCCTGTTTGCAGCAAATACAATGCATGTCATATGAATAATGCTATCCAATGAATAATAGGCATGCTTGCTGAAATGGTTGGGACTGTATTGTTTTTCCTGTCAACGGAAGATTCCTTGACATTCCTTTATAAAAGACACAGTACAATTAAACAAACAAATAAGTCTTTCCCAGACAGGAAAAATAAATAAGCTTCCTGGGCCTCCTAAGCTTTAATTGTCACACATATTTTATCCGTAGTTCTTTGAGACATGAATTTTATCTCCCTTTTTGCTTTCTGTGAGGCTTTGCAATGTGGGGCCTAAGCTTAGCCTAAGCCTTTTTTCTACCCTATAATGCAAGCAACCAATGATTATTGCAGCACCCTATTTTTTAATCATCTTTTAAAATAGCACTCAAAGTGGTAGCATTATGTGCTTAGTCAGGTTTCTTTGTTCCAATTCCTCAAGCTTCATCTTTTGCCAAACCCGAACATTTAAAAACCCCCCCAAAACCAAACCAAAACCCAACAAATCCCAAATGATTAGGAGAACAAACTCCTGAGTTTGACTTTTAGGTAAGTCACCAGTAAAGTCACCAAGAAACCTGACGTGAAAGAGCTGCTAACGGTCGAAACCTAGTATTTTTTTAACAGCAAGAAAAAAGAACGAAACAGAAATGCTTGTAGGTCCAGTAGCATATCCTGTGGAGTATGGGCGATAATAGAATAAATATAGACAATAATAGAATAAGGACAATGAATGAATATAAGTGATGTATTATAACTGGAAAACATCCTGTAATGTCGAACAGTAGCTCGCTCTTGTATGCATGTTGACACCCCCGGCCTCGTCTTGGTGCATTCTCTCTATCAGGTCCCATATATTATCCCTCTCTGAAGAAAAGCCCATGGAGAGACTCAGATGTTCCCCAGCTGCCTGGTGGTGCTCCTGCTGAGAAAGATGGTACGGCTTTGTTCTTAGCAAATGAACTAGGCGTTTTCGTCCTAGATAAATTAAAGATACGAAATACAACAAATATATCTTTCAACGGTATGTGTCTATACCAATGTGTTAAGGTACAGAGTACTTGTACTGCAGTCTTAAGTGTTGATTTTGATGGCCAGATTTTGGTTTTGTTTGAATGACTAAGTGCCTAACAGTTTGGCTATAGATCTTTATCAATATCCCTCCCAACATTCATGCCCGTGCCAACATATATGAATTCTGTCATGTTTTCTGTTTTGATACTTCCGAATTAATTTACGATTTTTTATTTTTTCTTGTCTTACCATTAAGACCATCTTGTTTGTGTTGTTATTACTGTGTGTTTAGTTTTGAAGCGTGCCTGTATGATAGTTGAACTACAGCTTTGCTGTTTTGGCATCGAATGCCAAACCTTAGTCTCCTGCTAGAGGGCCAAGACAATGTTTAGGTAATATCCTTTTATCCATTCTTCTTATCAAAATCCATGGCAGTGTCCTGCAGAAGGCAAACAACGTATTTTGCTCCCATGCCTTTGTTTCACTGCTTCACTTTGACAGATCGTATTAAGGCTTGTCATTATTTTTGATAGGAACCCATGGCATATAAAGGTGCAGTTACTACAAGTGGGCAAAGTAAACAGCAGCCTGGACCCAAAACAGCAGTGACCCAGCTGTACTGCTGCACATGGCAGAGCCCTGGGAACATGTGTTTTTTGGTGCTGTGGCCAACAAGGAGTTGAGATGAGCCAGACAGGGGCTACTGCAGGGACAGGAGGAAGGGTAACGGGATTCTTTTCACATTGTCTTTCAAGACAGCAAAACCAACAAATATTTTATGCTGTTCTCCTCCCGTGACAGAAACAACCCAGCCGTGGCCCCTCATGTCTATGACAACAAAGGTTTGTTTTGCTCCTGATCAACCTTCAGATGCCTCTGTTAGTGTTTGAGTGAGCAGTGATGGAGGCTGTCAGATGCTATCAAAAACTGATTAAGTTAATGAACTTGTTTTGCCACTTGATGTGCTTCTCAGTAACTGTTCTGAAGGTGAAAATCCAGCAGGCGCATGATCTCCTGGACTGTGAAGTCCAATCCGCTCTTCCCTTAGATATGTTGATATGTGTTATCTATTTTGCCTGTTGCCAATAATCGGAGTCATTTAGATCACTTTTGATTTACACACTATGTTTTCTACCTTTTTCTTTGAGGACATGTTTTTGAGGAATTAACGCCCGGTTTGACTTGTCTCTCTTGTGCTGGTATCCTCGCTTATCCAGGCTTTCAGATGACTCTCCCTGGAAACTATTGGCAGCTGTAGCTGCTGCATTGCCTGTCATTTGTCATATAGACAAAATTGTAGTATCACGATACTGACTTCCTGAGATCTGAACTAAGCTCATGAATGCTGAAGCCTGCTCTTCAGTTCAGCTTATGTTTCTCTACTGATATCAAGTCTTCTGTTGGATCCTCCAGTCTTCCGTTGTTGCTTTTCCTAACACTGGGAGAGCATCAGGTTTTCCTGAGTTTGATTTATAGTTTTACTAATCAGAAATTAGATTGCTTGTTACTGTAGTTCCTTTGATATCCTAGTGTCATGGTCTAATGCGTAGATACAGTTCAAGTCATATGATGGGTACAGATGCAGAGAAACAGTGCTTTGCTGGTCAGCTTGGCCTTTTACTGAGTAGACAGTGGTTACCAGTGTCTGCCTATTGCTTTCTCTACCGGGTTGTCAAGATCCCCAACACTACACTGAAGTTTCCCCATTCTAATTCTTGGGAATCTGCCAATAAAAAAAATGTAGAATTAATCTTTGATCTCATCATCATAGTCGTCTTTTAGTTAGTGACATTATATAATTGTCATTTTCACATGTTTTGAAACCTACCTTGGAGCAATCAGTTGCTAGTAATTTCCTACAAGATGAGAAATCTTCTTTTAGAAGTCCTAATTAATGATGCTTCCTGTGAGTGGGAACCAGCTTGTCTTTTTGAGTAAATTGTGTTTTTATTTTTGTTTTTCAGTGGCTTTCTGTCTGCTTCTCATTATTAACTATTGCTTATTCCAGGAAGAGTAATTACTCCAGGATGAGATTCTGTTTGTTGATTCCTTTCCTAACCTTTTTTGGCTTTCGCTGATCCAGCCATGGTCCAAATGTTCCAAAAATCTCTTTCAGAAGTTGTTGTACATCCTCAGAGATTTTGTTACTTTTTAGCTTTCAACAAGAGTCTATGCTTGCCTGCAAAGTCTGTTGCTTTGATACGTTCTGTGCCACGCATCCATCTGTTGGCATCACTGGCTAGCGTAACGTTTCTTAGACAGCCAGAAAGGTCCCTTTTAATTGGGATCTACCCCTTAGCCCTGCGTAATTCAGGTGTCATGAATAGGAGTGAAAGCCTAGTGGAGTCTTACAGTCTTTCTGCAAGATCAAGGCACAAGTCCCAAGGAAGAGATTTATTTAAATGAAATATGTAAGATATGTATATGTATGTTTGTATGTATATATACGCATATACTTAGATGAAAGAAACTCTAGGCAAATGTGGGGTTTAGAGATGAGTTAAATCAGGAGGATTTTTGGCCGTGAATGCTCTAACATATCTGTATTTTTGGGAGGGAAAAACCTTTTCATTTTCTTATGTTGAGGAGTTTTTTTATTGGGAGTCTGGTTAACCAAAGCACCTAAATGCTGGTTTTACTCTAAGCGTGTGCTTAAGGACTTGTGCTTTTGGGAATCCTGGCTCCATGGAAAAAAGCCGATCAGACAGTATTTTGAGCCACAAGGAGCTTTCTGTGAAATAAGCTGACAGCAGCTCCTTAACCAGTTGAAGACTGGAAGCACAAGCCTGCATAATCAGCAATGGTCCTGCTTGTATTACAATGAAACTGCAGCCAATAAGTGAGACTGGATATTCAATCTGCCAGCTGGCATCTTCCCTTCTCTGAATTTTGATTATTTTTACAACAATAACTATAAAACTTTGTGTTACTGTAATGCGTTGCATCTGAGGAGCTTACAGTGCTTTACAAGTGCACAACAACTGGTTAATTGGATTAGTCTAATTGCCAAAAGGTAAATATAAATGCATTATTCCCATTTTACACAAGAAATTGAGGTAGCAAGGGGTTAATTATTGGAGGGTCTGCAGACTGTTTAGCATTGGCGTAGTGAAGAGAATAAAAATGATCTCAACTGATAAATAGAAATTAAGATAAAATAAGGTAACATTCCCTCTTTCGTGATCTAGGACAGTCACTGAGAACTGTATCTTCGATTTCACCCTTAGGTTTGTCGCCCTGTAAGCTGGACGAACTAGTCCTTCCTTTCTGAGAGGAAAGAGTAAGCCCTCCAAATGGGAAGCTGAGATAGAAACACTTTCGAGCTTTTCCAGCATTATTATTTTTGCTAGGAAGATGGATGTAGCTGATAAAGTTATGATGTGAGTGAAGCCAAAAGAAGAAAAAAAAAAATCCTACTTAGGCTATGCGAACAGTGAAAATATTTGCAAGACACTTGCAGTGCTAACCTGGGTGTGCACTGACCAGTATCCCTGGACCCTGCGGGTGTATTGCTTCTAGCACCCAGGCTGGCTTGTTCGGAGCCCTTTCAGGGGTCTCCGCATAGTTCTATGCTGTGACATGGGTGTACACAGTCAGGCTCAGTTGTACTGAGGGCGCTAGTGACCTCCAGCAGTAAAACAGCAAACCTGGTGCCCGTTTCCCTGTGACCGTAATGCAGTCAGCTGTTATTGATCCCCTGGTAGGAAACAGGCTTTGTGAAGCCTTTTCACATGCGAAGTTACTGTCCTTGTCCTTTTCTCAATTTACTGCCCTTGCCTGGCACGGAGAGATTTGGAAATTTATGTGTGTTGTGTATGAAGCAGGTTGTTGTATTTTAGATTAAAAACAGTGGAACTGTCCTTGGAAGGGTACAGCCTGGGGAAGTAACAATGAAAATGATCTTAAATTACTTTAGTTAAAAAGAGATTAAGGGAAATGCTTTGATCTCCCATGGTAATGCTGAACTTCAGCGGATGTACCTGAAGTCTGTGATTCTTTCTTCCACTTCCTCTCAGTTAAGTAAAAGACTACCAAAATCTACACTGCTTGGTTTCTGCATTTGTATTTCAAAGAGAATCTCATTGAGGGGGAGTGAAATGCTCATTAAATTGAGCCAGCTTGGTAGATAGAGAGTTGTTTCCACTAGCTAGCTCATCTGTTGGGCATCAGCCATAATCAGAGAATGATTACATCTGCGTCTATGCAGTGAGTTGTTTGTTCTTTGGTATGCCTGTATCAATCCACATTTGGATTTGAGTGATAGTACATATGTATTATGCAAATTTAAGAAGGCACTACAGGATTTAGTAGGGTGCTGAATACTAGGAGGGGATAAGTAGTCAGTATGGTAAATTGCACCAAATGAGAACTTGACCTCCTATTTTTATTTAAACGTTATTAGGCATACATATAATGCTGTGCATGCTTGTATACTCCACCTACTTTATAGGTAAAAAAAAGCTAAAGAAGAAAAGATCAACTGGTTTTAATTCATTCAGCTTCTTACAATATACATAGTAGCACATGGCTTAAAAAAGATGTAAGGGAGCAGAAAAAATTGAGGCAAAAAAGTTCCTAACTTTCCAGCTAATACTTGCTTTTCATTCTATCAGCTTGCTGTGGTTTGCCTGCATGACTCAGCTGCAATGAACGGAATCAAGCAAGAGCTGTTCGCCTGAGTCTTTCCTATGGGCTAACAGGAAGAAGTAGTGGTGACAGTCGTACCCTTCGTCGTCACTGGGAGAGGACAGACGGGGGAGGGAAAGAAAGACTGAGAGCAAATGAGAACAATATTTGGCCCAAATTAGTTTTCCTGACCAAACACTTAGTATTTTTGTTCCAAAGGCCCCTGGCTCACAATGAAAATGAGCTAATCCCTATTAGGAAATCTTTCTGGATTTTGACTGGGAAGTGTTTGGTGTTGAATGAACAAGCTTTGAGAGAAGCTTTTGTCCATGTTGTGTTCTCATTAGCTGTGTTCTCATTAGCAGAGCCTTGTGATAAAAATGGGTGCATTGCCCTAGTTTTTATTTATTAGAACTAAAATCCAATGTGCAAGTATCCCAGATTTTTTTTTTTCCCTTATCCACCTATGCTGTGCCTTGCATGAGCGCCTCGCTGCCCCGTCCCTTCCTCTGTGTACGGTCTCAGCGTGAGAGTCTCGCCCTCCTTTCCCTTCCTTTCTTCTCTCTTTGGCACATACCATAAGCTGGCTCTTGCCCCACGCCGTAAGCTTGATAAACACTGAATAGTGACACTTGCAGAGGGAAATGTTGATCCTGCCCAGTTTCAGAAACAAACACAAAAGTTTCACTTTAAAAGCTGGTTTCTCTATAATCTGTATATAACCTGCAGAGAGAAGCTCCTTCAGAAGGTGGCTCAGAAGATGAAGCTAGCTTTGGTGCTCTGAGCTAGCAGCTATGGAAGAGCTGCTCTCCATTTCCACTGAAACATGAGGAACCTGAGATTCCCGTCCTCCTAAATTAGGCAACATTACCTGAAGCTGGGCAGAACTGAAGCAAAAAAGTATTTTGAGAAGCAAAATAATAATCTTCTAATACAGAATCACAGAATGGTAGGGGTTGGAAGGGACCTCTGGATATCATCTGTCTAGACCAACCCCCGCTGCCAACAGGTTAGCCTAGAGCAGGTTGCACAGGAACGCGTCCAGGTAGGTTTTGAATATCTCCAGAGAAGGAGACTCCACAACCGCTCTGGGAAGCATTGGATAAAATTTGGATGTTCCTTGGATAAAAATTAGTTATTTTAAGTGTATTCAAAAACATACCAAGACCCCAATTCCATCTAGAGTGTTTTCTAGCTTTCTTTATGGGACAAAAGCCAGTGCCTGTGAAGCAAGTTGCAGCAGGCGACTAAAGGCTGTGATACCAGCAGAGTATTGGCTTTCTCACGCTGCCCTAGAAATGTGCTGCAACCCTAAACTGCAGCATCCATCAAGATAAGGTTTCAGTTTCTTTGTTCTGTGCCCTTGGCCCTTCAGTTAGGACCAGGCTCTCCTTTGTGTTGGGGGCTGTTGATACCAAAGACCCTCCTGAGGCAGCTACACTGCATCCTACAAAGCTGGTAAAATTGTTGGGGGTGTTAAGAAGACAGCACCTCATGAGCTTATTCTTACTTGGGATGTGGGGCTGGACTCTAATGAAAGACATTTTCCATAGAAGTATCTAGTACTTTCTGTTTCTGATTTATCTAGAAATTCTGGCATTTTCTCTGTCTAAAAGTCTCATTAGTAGGAAGATTCTCATGGTATTTTGGCAAGTCTACTCCCAATTTTGGATAAAATCAGTAAGTACAGAAACATATTGGACAAGAAAAATAATGGATGCAGTACATTGACTTTTTTTCGTAGCTGAAAAAAGCTTCAATTCCAAGGAAAGATTGGGCTTAGTTTTCACTGTATTTCCTCCCTAATTGGTTCCTTTGTTGCACTATCATTTCAAAACAGACCTTTCTGCTTACTTTTTACCTTTTTTCAAAGCCCTTGTATTCTGTACTGGCCTCCTAAGACATCTGTTGCCTCTGTAGTTTTCCTGTTTCAACTTTAGAAGCTGGGGGTTTTTTGGTTTGGTTGGTTTTTTTTTTTTTGAGAACTGCTGTTTCCATCTTAATAGCTGAAATTAGCAGACAAGGGAAATCGGGGGCTGGAGAGGCTAGAAAAACAGGCTAATAAAGAGGAGATGATGGAAGAAAATGACAGAAATACATAAAATGCAGTAAAGGAAAGATCTGTTTAAAACATAGCAGGAAGTATAGGAAAAACAGAAGTGTGGAGAGAAAAAGCAAACAAACAGAAAAGAAAAAGCATTGCATTGCCAGAGCATGACATCTTCACTTTCTCCTTGCCTCTGTTGGTATGATTATGCATTTGCTGGAAGCATACAGGGTTTTATGGAAACATCTTCCCTGTTGTCATCCCTGGATAGAATGATTCCTTTGAAATGACTTATAGGAGTGGAAAAGTCATTAATCAAGCCATCTGCCTAGCCTATGCATGAGTCTTTCTCTTTTTAAGTCACCTTAGAGGAGCAGGGAGAGGAGGAGCTGGAAAGTGAAGAATAGGAGTGATCATCGGAGGGCTGGAAAGAAAATGGACAAGGCGGTCTGGAAAAAAGAAGCAAAAAGAAGCAAAAAGAACAGCCTACTACAGAGCTTCCTAAAGAAATACATGTCTGAAAAAAGTGAGAATGTGGTTGTGACTGGTTTGCTAGAGGAAGTAGAGGAAAGTCGATTAAAAAAAAAAGGCTAGCAACTTTGACAATTATTATTTTCTACGTTATTATATAGATATAAAAATAAAGTGAAAATTTAGATGGAACAATATTATTTGTGCTTGTTTGGATGGTACAAAGGCCAGGAATTGTTTGTTTCAAGGGGGTCTGCTTCACCTCTTTGTTCAACTATGGGAACAAGTCTCTCGTACTGTTTGTGTCTCAAGAGCCATGCCAGGAGTCTGCAGTTCTTGTCTTCCTGCTCAGAACCGTTTTGCTTGGCCGTGAGCATAAAAGCTCTAGGGAGGCACTGTCTATTAAGGCTCATTCTGTTTCAGCCTTATCCAATGCTTTTTGTCTTTTATGTGGCTCTCTTGCACTGTGTAGTTTGGCTGTAGTTATAATCCATGTGCCTCTGGCTCATGAAATGTTGTACTGGTTCTGTTGCTTTCCAGTGGCCATGTTCCATACGCTCTTTCTCAGCAGTTCGCAGAGTTTAAATGTATGTACTGAACTAATCTGACCTTCTGCACAGAACTGGCTACAGAATTTTGTGCAGCCACCCCTGAGCCATCCCAGTAAATCCAGGTTGCACCTGAGCATGGCTGGTATTGACTGTGAAGCGTGGCAGCTGGGAACAGTGGGGATCTCAAAGCAGATTGTGCAGGAACTGGCGTTTTCAAAAGCTCCCGAGCATTTAGGAACACACAGCACAGTGCTGTACTGAGTAGACCTCTCCAAGCTAGTACTGAAACTGGTGGTACAGTGATGTTCTGCTTGGTCTCTTTGTACTTAATGAGAAACAGGCCTAAATATCCTGGAAGGACCATAGTTTTAATGCACTGCTCTGCGCCATGTAGGCGTACTACCACCTTCTTCAATGCTAACGAGGAGATCTCTAATGAGTGCTGGTGTGATGCGCTGTGGATGTCCCTGTTGCGTTTCAGGAGCAGAAAATCCCATTGACTTCCAGTAGCATTTATAGAAGTGCTACTGATTTGTTGGAGTGTTTCTGGTAATCCTCCTCTAATCGGCTTCTTTTGTGGCCCACGTGGGTTGTTGCTGTCGCCACTGCTGCAGAATGGTGATTTGTGTTACGGGAAGTTCTGGAGATCCTGAAGAAAACCAAAGCGCTGTGGTTCTGCACGCTTTCCACACATGTAGTAGAAACCAGGCCTTGCCCCAAGATCTTACTGCAACAGGCACTTTTTTGTGATGTTCTGCACAGAGACAGTGTATATTGGGGAATGATTTTATTCAAATTCTTAAGAGAACACAGTGATGAAGAGCTTCGGTGCTACACGCAGCATCTGGGATGGTATCCAGAAAGCCCAGATGTTTAGTCTTCAGTGGCTTCATTTTAAGCTATTAAATGTGGAGTTTATTTTTTGGTTGGAAGCTGGCTTTTTCTCGGTTTTCCTAGTCTACGCCGAAATGTTGACTTTCCTGGGGGAAGCTTGATTCTGTTGGTTATCCCATTAATGTGCAATAGACTTGTGCCACCTGTATACATTAGCATTGGAATCACATGATTTGTGGAGGATTTTTTTTTTAAATTTTTATTATTTGGGACAAAAATGCCTCGATGCAATAAATGCAAATTTCCTCAGTGACAAAATAGCTGATAGGAAGGTGAATACCAAATTAGATGTAGTTGCAATGCAGACTAAGCGAGGGAAAGGCCGCCTAGTACTGTAGCTTGTCTCCCATCGTGTCACACCGTCGTGTTTTGCAGGAGGTCCTTCATCTGCTTATTTCTACATAAAGGCAAAGAAAGGCTACTTATTTTTCATGTGCAATGTTTGTCCCAGCCATCCATGGAGAAAAAGAAAAAACAAAAACAATAAAATGAGAGAACAGGGTGGTATGATTTCTAGAAGCCTAGAAGGTTTCCTCTTTCCAAATGTCTTTGGTGTCTGTTACTGGAACCTCATATTGTCTTCAAATACAGAGCAGAGCTAGGGAGAGTGAGGCTGTTGGTCCCTTTGACTAGATATGAGAGTGGCAAGCCCCATTTTCTTCAAAGGCTCCAAACCCGGTATATGAGGGAATCTGCATCTCTGGGGAATAGTTACTTGAATGAGACACTTGACGCCCTGAGGGGTAAGAACACGAGGCCTGATTTTTTCCTTTCCCAGCAAAATACAGTGAGCAGGTCCGTGTCCCACTCACCCCTGCCCTTTTGCAGTGAAAAATATACCTGCTCTCAGGGTCATATAACACAATATCAACTCTGTGTAATAGAAATACCTGGTACAGGATCTTCTGATGGCATTACGTACAGAAATACATAAATATGCTGTCTCCTGATTCATGCACCACCTGCCTGTGTCACCTGATCGAAGGTCTGGAAGAGGGAGTCCTATGTCAGCCCCAGAAATACAAAATAGTGACTAGTAAGGTGTGATGGTAGAGTAGCAAGCTGCTGCCACGGCTGCCGTCTCTGCATAATGGCAATGAGATGGGTTGGCTTTTGCAAATACCCTTTTGGTCGTGGGCCCTGAGTGACTCGATGTGTTTCCCTTAATTTTCTCAGCCAGCTGGTACCTCATCATCTTCCTCCCTATGCGCCTCACTGGAAGCCTCGCTGCTTCCAGGCTCTGGTCGGGGTATGGGAAGTTACTTTCTTTTGTGTTTGGTCACAAAAATGGCTGTGAGAGCAACAGGCCAGCGATAAAACAAGCACACTGCAAATTTTATAGTACAATATTTATACTCTAAGAAAGCACAACCATGCATGCCGGATAGTCGTCTGGCTAATTCTTGCTGTTGACAGGAAGCAGACATTCAGTCTCAAAACATTTATACATCTCAGCATTGACAACACCAACATGCATTTGGCGTCTGCGTAAGAGATGCTCTCCAGTCCCTTTGACTATTAGCTGTCTTGCCTGCTATAATGAACGTAGGCCAAGTGACTGACCGAGAACCTACACAAAGTATGTGAGATTCAGCACTGCTTCTTGAAAGACTGAAAAATAATTTTAGGTTGCTGGTTCTTTATTTCTTTGATACGGTATATGACGATGCTGCTGGGCATTTAAAATATCTTTTTTTTCTTTATAGGCATTTTGGCTTCCTAGACAAAATATGTTTCCTGGGTTTGTGTGTCCTGGCAGAACTCCTCCGTGCTTTCTCTTTCATTTTGGTTTATTTGATATACTAAGCTGATACAGAACCACTCTGCAAACGCACTCAGATCCTAGTACAGACTTGGGCATCTCAATCATTTTCTGTATAATTTCATTAAAATTCTGGGATTTTTAAAAATAAAATAACCCTCATAAATAAGAGAATGTTACTATATCTGAGTTGTTCTCACTTTCATTTTTAAAAAGAAAATTTAGGACATAAATTCCCCCTCCTTCCCATTTATCTTCTGTTATTAAGCATTGAAATGCATACCTTTCTCTACACTGGCTTCATGGGGTGAAAGTTTTTCTCCGTTCTATATTTGGCCTGCCACTGGCAATAAATATCAGTGAGTTTGCTCCTTAGTTAAAGCCTTAAGGTTCTTCAGAGACCCTAAACAAAGTGTTTTTATGTTCAGAAGGTGCCTGAACATTTTGGAAGAGCTGCTGAGGATAGTCACTACTGACACAGCTCCTTGCTGAGATTATTATGCTCTGAATGCAGGCTTGGATGTGTCAGTCGGCATCATTGGCAACACCCACCTACCCCTCTCTTTTTGAGGCATATACTAGATATCCCATCTCATCTTTAATGATAATTGCTACCAAAACTCCCTTGGTACCTGCTCGTTACGCAGAGTTGGGAAGCGTTAGGCAATTACACAGAAAGATGATCCTGAAGACTGGGTTGTGAGAAACACAACAAATCCAATAGTAAAATAATCTACTTAGGAAATAATAGGAAAAACTCTGCATGTGAAGTTGGAAGCTTATCTATAGGGAATAAAGAAAAAGGATGACAGAAGTGTTAGGTGATCTGGTAAGTGTCTACGCCAAAACCAGGCACAGCTATGAAGGCCACAAATATGGTACAAGGATGTATTAGGTGAGATCCTTCCAGTAGGTAAAAGCTAGTACCAGAGAAGTTATGTGAGTCGCTGGTGTGACCCCATGTGGTCATCTAGTGTAAGGTTCATCCACCTTCCAGAAAGACCCAGGATGCCTCTTCCAGTCCTGTATTTGTGCCTCTTCTCTCTACAAGCTCTGTGAAGGCTTGCACACGTGAATTTCAGTGTGCAAGAAGCTTCCTATACGTTGGCTTTTGTGCACAAGGGATTGTCCTTCTGCTGGTTTGACCTCCTGATGCCTCACGGTCACCATCCAAGTGGCTTCAGTACGACTTCCAGATAGCATCCTTCCTCTGTGGTGTGTGACTGCTGTGTACTCCACCACTAGGTGATTTTAAAAGCAAGCTGAAAGTCAAAGTAACACGAAATAGCTACCTTAAATCACAGAAAGAAAGAAGTGTTAGCTTAAGATAAAAACGTTATATTATTCGCTTGATTCTTTTTCATATATTTAAGATACGTGATTTGTAATGATAGGAAAATGTCTACAGGTTCAGAAATTCAGATTAGATTAAAAGCCAGCATTTCAACCACTTTTATCTGCATCTTCCACTTACCTAGATTGCAGAACTATCTCGAATCTGAAAAATGGATTGGAGATCTTGAAAAGAGATTTTCTGATGTGATTTCTTCTCCATTCTTTTTTTTTTCTTTCTCAGCCTGGAAACCTAATAGCCATTTCTGGGATACCGTAATAATAGCATTTTTGAACTTCAGGCCACAGATAGATGTGGTAGATATATGATGAGATGCTCAGGAGGTACAGTTGGTATTTAACCACAAAAGGAGCTATTGCAAAAGAAAAAGAACATCCTGTATACAGTGATGGGCAATATAGCTATAACAGTACAGGGATACTTAAATTCTGGTTGTCTGAAATACCGTGTAAGACCAAAATCATTGGGCACTGAATCTACATGGTATCTTTAACCTGGGTTTTGTTCTGACCTGTGTATTGTGGCTTATGCTTCTCTGCGCTGCCCATCCCTGCTGTGCTTCCCCTCCATAGCGCAGGCGTAACATTGGTTGTGACAACCAACCATTTCTTGAAAGCAGGCTGCCCTGTTGCTCAAAAGGTCGTTTGTATTTTAGCATTGTGGTGATGGTGGTATCAGCATCCTTTTCTTAGCATCAGAATCATGAAATATTCAGAAGGTATTGCTCATTTCTGCCTAAAGCTCCAAGACATCGTGAGTTTTGATGGGTTGGAATAGGAGCTCTTTGCATGTTACCCAAATTGTTTATCATAGCAAAGGTTGACGTGCCAGAATTGGCCAACTGGCATGAAAAAAATATTTCACTTTCTTGGGAAAGTGCTATCACTTTGCTGCCTTTTAGAAACTCTAGTAGTTTTCTGAATTACAAGTGGTTTGCATAAAGAACATAAATTGCTGTGCTCTTTATCACTGCTTACTGTATGACAAATATACAGTCCAATTTTTCAAGTGTGGTGTCTTGAAAATGAATGTCTATTTGAAATGAAAACCATTTCAGTACTTGAGCATCATCCCTCTGGAACAGGCTGGATAATAACATGTTCATCACCTTGGGTTATTTTAATATTTCCCAAAGCCTGTGCAAGATGCTTTCTATTTTCTTGTCAAAACATACTGAAATGAAAATTATTTTTAATAAAGTACAGTAATCACAGTGTGATCACCAAGTGCATCTTCTCTTGTCAGATTGTTTCTCCCTACTTGCGAGTATTTGCAGTTACTTAATGTTATGATTGCTGAGCAATCCAGCGTTGGGAGGAAGAGAATGGAATATTTCATTTCTGACAAAGAGCGCTGGGTGATACAGAACGTCCTCCTTTGCCTCCCAGAATAGTATCATTGTTTAAACCTAATGCTGGAAGAGTTGACTGCTGAAGGACTTCATTCCCCTCTCCCCACCCCCCCCCCCCCCTCCGGTATTTCATTGTTGTCTTCCATAGGTACCATACACTGAAAGCAGAGCTCCCATTGATAATCTGTTTTCTCCATGTCTGTCCGTAAACACCTGCCGGAGTGCCATGCTAGATACCATACCTGAAAGGCAATATTAACATACGTTTCCAACAAGTCGATGGTAGCGCTGGAGTTAGTCTCATAGCTTCCTAGGTTATATGCTCTTTTGGTGAACAGCTGGTGGATAACTTGCTTAGTTCTGCATAAACTGAGGTACTGTATTTAGAAGAGAAAATTGCTTGTCTACACAGGCACTGGGAGCTTTCAGAGATAATGGCTGAATGTTTTTTTTTTTTTTCCCCCCCTAAACTGTTTCTGTACACCAGGTTTTTTACTCAAGTCGCTCAGCTCTAAAATAAGTGATGGACAAATCTCAAGAGATTTGGTTTCGTATCTTACCCAAACATTATCCAAGCTAAGTAAAGCTCTGGAGTCTGCATAACTGAGCATGAAACCTCAGAAGAACAGACTTTCTCATGAGAGTGTCAGTGTTTCCTGCCGGCTGGAAATACCAAGAAAATAGTCTTTCTTGTGGTATTTTGGAACTTCAGCATCTGGATGTCGCTGTAATTGGAGAGTAAAGTGAATATGAAAAAATAATTGTTTAAAAAGCGAACCCTTTTTCAGTTTTGAGTGTAGGCTTTCTTTCAAGTTTTTCAGTGAGGCGATTAATTGATATCTTAACTCTGTATCTGAAAGTAGGAGATCCTACCCTGAAACTGCAAGTTCTGGCTATTTTGTTCTGGGTATTGCAAAATATTATCACTTGTGAGTCACCAAGTATTTCTTCAGTCAAGGAAAGAAACTGCTATTGTATCCTTCCCTTCCTTTTATGTAAATACGTAACTAAGCACTGCTCTTGGAGTACTTGTTTTTTGGGAGAACATTCTGCTTTCTTCAGTCACTGCTTCAAGTGTGAGATTTAGCTCAGCTGCAGAGCCACAATGAACGCCTCATACTAAACAAGTCCAGTAAAAATAATCTTAATGATTACATTATATAACTAAATACACCGATAGGAAATGTTATAGTACTAAATAACTGTAATATGAAATCATACGCTGGTTTATATGGAAAGTGTAGATGTGAGCTATCCCTGTATTTAAAAATAGAGTTAATCCTCGCTTTGGATTTTGACAGTGAATCAATGGGACTCGCAGAGTAACTTTGAAAGTTAAAGATGGAGACGTGTGTTTATCCCTTATCCTTCTGCCACTGCAAGATTTACAATATGTTCTCTTCTTTATTCAATCCATATTTAGTAACTCGAGCAATGAGTTTTCCATCATTGGCTTTGTATGATTAATCCAAATTCACGCTCTTAGCGGGATACTAGGAAATATTTCTCGACTTCCCTCTCGGTTTATTTTCACCAACATTTTCGTTCTTTGACAGGTGCTCACCAAGTCTTACGTCTCCCTGTTTATGCTGTGTGTGCTGCAATTTCATTGCCCGTAGGTACTCAGTCACATCTAGGTTCACTTTTAAGGCCCCAAACACTCAGCATAGTGTTAGGGATAATCAGATAGGGTGCTGCTGTTTGCAAAATCTGGGGTTTTATGGCTGTATTTTTGGGCTTTTCAGAATTCTCTCCAGTTTGCCAATCTTTGTGGTTCCGAATTGCCAGGAATGCAGTGTACATGTTGAGAGAGAAGTCAAGTGCAATATCATTTTCTTTATGGGGATATTTGCTAAATTTGTACCGCTCACCCCTCTCTCCCTTGACGTTGTTATTGCAACCATGCTTCACAGAGAGCTTTTGTCAGTTTTGAAGTCTGCTTCTGTTCTTTCCGAGAGTGTGTTTTCGGAAGGGTTACCTTCCAGAAAAATACACATGCCTATGCATATGCATATGGTTATTTATTTATTGTGTAAGTACTTCTTTCCCACATACCAAATTTTTATAGGTTTCTTTGTACTGTTACCTTTACTTATTGGAGATTGCAAAAATGTTTCAATTTAGTAACATTTTAAAATATAAGAAAAGATCATCACAAGTTACATACTTCTCTTTTGCATGTAAATATTATCATTAATTAGTTGTGCAATTAATAATAACCTGCATTCATACACACTGTTTAAATCAAAGTAATTGAATGTTCAAATTTAGAATATGTTTACAAACAGATGTCTGAAAATTGTTTGTTAGTTACCTACAGTTCTGTTTTTCTCTGGTTCTGTTGCTATAAAGGGGATTCAAATAACGCAAGAGGCAAAAGAAATCACTGTAGGAGTATAATCAAAGCGACAGTTTTGTGCCGTATTTCCATATCGAGCTAAAGCAAACAAAAAAATTCAGCTGTATATGCATACCTAACAATGTAGGTGTGTCTCTGGGGAGTGATCTGAAATGGAGGGACTATCTTTTCTTCCTCGCATTTAAGATTCTCTGTTTTTCCAATTATTTTTCTACCTATATATTAGCTGTTTTAATTAAAAGGTGGTGATTCACCACTTTCTAGCCAGCAAGAACGTTTTTATAAAGTAGAGGTTTAAAAATAGTAATAATGTAGACCATTTTACTATTAACTCTGAGCATTTGGAGCTGTAAGAATATTTTAGCACAATTTGAACACTGAAAGAAAAAGCTGTTTTTGTTAATTTTGCGTTCAACAGTGATTCAACCTCTCAGCTTGCTAACTTTAATTTTCCAAGGCTTATAAGACTTTAATTTGATTCTTTATCTAAGCATAAAACAATGTCTGAAAATGGTGTAGTAAATTACTGGATAATCACTTTTTTGTGGACTACCTGATTGTTAGAATGAACACTGCCTTTTAAGAGACACTCTAAATAAGTGCTGGGCACAAGTGAACTTTACAACTCAAATTGACTTAGATTCTCATGAAAACCAAGTGGTTTCATCTAAGTGTGAAGTAGAATAGTCTCACTGATTATTATATATTTGCTTAATTGTGTATATATACTAGCGCTGTGTAAAAATTTCGTGCTGGTCTTCAAATGCGTCACTGTTTAAAGCTGGGCTGGCTATTAAACGGACCACAGATGCTCTTTGTTAACCCTCTCCCTCCTCAAAAGGAGGGGAAGAGAAAAGGGGGAGAGACTTATGGGTTGGAAAAGTTGAAACAGCTTTAATCTAACTACAATAATAAGGTAGCATAATAATAGGAAGAATAATAATGAAATATATACAAAACTGATATTGAGCTCCCCCTTCCCCGATGATGAATACATCACCCGGATGCTGTGGGGCACGCCCCAGGAAAGTCCCGGACTGTGCTCAGCAGCAGGCAGCAGATGGATTCAGGAACTCACAGATCAGGATTGAAGGCAGAATATTCAGGCAGAGTCCTCCTCCTATGACGCTTGAACAAGGAGCTGGGCAGAGCTGTAGAGCAGTACCCTGCAATATCACCAGGACCTTACTGACAGCCCCGTGCTGGGCTTAAGCAGGCTCCTGGGCCACAGGTGTGGGCAGAAGCACCAGGTAAGACTGCTTAGGGTTGTTAGAGCCCATCAGTGCCCTCAGGCCCCTGGTCATAGAAGGAGAGAGAGTGACCCTCATGGTCCCTCAACCCTATGCTGAGCATGATGTGTGTGGGATGGAATACTGCATTTGGTCAAACCGGGACAAAATATATGCATATATGTATACAGATATGTATGGAGGTTACATCATGAAGTTAAGAAAAAAAAGGTAATTGTGAATAATATATTTTATTTCATGGTTTCTTAGTTCAACAAGTAATTCTGACTGCCGCCTCTTCCCTAGGCTGGTATTCCTCTCCCTCACCACACCCCCTTTCGGGAGTGATTTTTAGTTTCCAATCTCTAAGCAACGTTAACAAGAACGTTAATGAAAAAAAGCAATCACTCTCTTAAAATTGCTGTCAGTCAGCATTTCCCATCAGGCTGCATGCGTTCTATCAATGCAAAGATGTTAGCTTACAGAAACAACGCATTAAAACTTTTGACGAAGTGAGTTTGTTGAGATCAGTGGAACCAGAAGAGCTCCTCAGTACGTGTGAGTTCCCCATCAGTACATTTAGGTACTTTTTTTTTTTTTAAACAACAAGATTAGTTACCTGACACATTAGTTGAATTAACATACAGACTCCATGCCAGTCTTATGGCTGGGTGCGTCGGCTGTCCTGTCTCCTACTCTGTGTGTGCATGTGAGGGGCAGTTGGAAAATGCAAAGTACTAGTTGACTTGAATTCAGGTGATTTAAAGCAGCACCTGGTCAGAGGTCAGATGTGATGTTTGGCCTTAAGGCAGGGTGAAGCTGAGAGCTCACCAGCCCCAGCTATCCTCCCTCGTTCATCATGGCTTCTCCTTTCTCAGCCTCCCAGAGACGTTACTGCCTTTGCAGAGCTCCAGCTGAGCAGCATGCCAAGGCGCTCCGCTCCTCAGTTCTGAGAAAGCACACTTCTCCTGCTCTTTGTTTTTTTCTTTTCTTTTATATTTACCTGCGTCATCAGGATGGAGCTGGGATGGGTGCAGAGCTGCGTGTGGCTGCATAGTTGCCCTTTCACACCCCTCGGTGGTCCACGGCCAGCCCAGCCCGTTCAGGGGCAGAGCCAGCAGGCAGGAGGGAGCCGCTGTGNTCTTTTATATTCACCTGCGTCATCAGGATGGAGCTGGGATGGGTGCAGAGCTGCGTGTGGCTGCATAGTTGCCCTTTCACACCCCTCGGTGGTCCACGGCCAGCCCAGCCCGTTCAGGGGCAGAGCCAGCAGGCAGGAGGGAGCCGCTGTGAGGACCTGGGGGCGTGCAGTCAGGGCAGGAAGGGGGGCAGAGCCAGGCCGGTGCGGATTAGTTCAGCAGCCGTGACAACTCCCTTTCCGATGGTGTCAGCAATGACGCCTGCCGACAGAGAAAGTCTTCCATGCGAAAAAGCGCCGTGGTGCACTAGCTGTAAGTACTAATTGGGGAACCAAACTTCCAGGATGCCCTGAAAGCTCTGTTCCCATTCTCTTCCAGTAGGTAATGCCGCTTTCAGCAGCGGCAGAGGAGCTGCCTCCATGCTCCAAAAAGGCAGCCAGGCCCTCTCGCCCATGGCTACGTGTGTGGAGCTCCCCTGAGGTGGGCTGTGAAGCCCACGTGTGCCAGTGGGAGCTCACCTTTGCTGTGTGCCACCGCTCCAGCACTTAGCGATAATTGTGGGAACTGCAAGTGGCAGGCAGTCCCTTAAATTATTTGGCATTACCCTTAAGTACTCGATCAGTCAGGACAATTCAGAGTTTGATGTCTAAGAGCTCTACGCACCTGCAATTACTTAAATCCACAAAATTGCACCCATAGGTATTTGCAGGCACAAAAATGTTGGCATAAAATTAGAGGCCATTTCCTAAAACCTATGCCTAAATTTTGATGATATACTATATGAGGGGTTGTTATTTTGAAATGGATTTGCGGAAAGCAATTGAAAATCTCCAGGCATCCCATCTGTGTTTAAAGTAACAACAATAACAAAACTTTAAATTAGCATAGGAGATTTAAGACATTTCAGGAAAACATTGATTAAATCTGCCAATGAAATGAATGTGTTTGGCGAGTGACCTAATTAGTGTATACTTGGTTCTTTTTCACTGCACTGCTTACCACTAATTGCTGTTCTGCTGGTCTTCTCCTGACAAGTAAGAAAAAACAAGGATGAGGGATTTGTTGAGGAAATAGTGACATTCAGTTTTAATTCATTTGAACCTGCTGCCAAGCTTAATTATGGAACTGAGAAACTGAGACCGGGAGGCCCCCAGCCGTTTAGGTTATAGGAGACGGAGATGTTTAGTGTCTGCCAGTGTATTTGGGTAGCACTTATTGCAGCTAGCTATAAACTTGCGCTTGCTGATGCTTAGCTGTTTTCTTTCCCCCACAGGTACAAAACCACTGATTTTATTCCTTAAATTTAATTATTTAGCTCTAACGGTGTCAGGCCAAAACAAAATTACAGACATCTTATTTCTTAGAAAGGAGGTTTAACAATTAATGTAGACGGTCTTGTCTTGGGGTTTTTGGTGTGTGCATTTGCATGTACAAAGTAGTAATATGCCATTCTACAAAAAAACCTCGGGATCCTGGAATACTTGTTGTAGCATTGGAGTGCCGAAGTCACCCTCAGTGTAAGTACACTTGAGCTGAGAGGCTCACGTTAGTGATAAATTCAATTCCCGTCTCTCAAAGCAGCAGGGGATAATGCAGCTTTTCCTATTTGCGTTTGGAGCTCTTAAAGGAAAAAGATGGAATGCTTCGTGACAAGAGGGGAAATAGTTTTGGTTTTGATTTCCTGCGGTGGTGACAGAATCTTGTGAGCAGAGTCTGAAGGTCCCGGTTTAGAATCTGAGTGTGTTTTTCATGACGTTCTGCACAAAAACTGGTTGGGGGGGTGGGTATAATCCATTGACCAGAATGTTTACCAGGCAGTGCACACACACAAAAAGAAAGAAGGAAAAAAAAAAAAAAGTTGTGGAAAGTGAGGCTAGCAAAGGGTGGGTCTGCTGGGGCTTGCACTTGTTTATAAAAGAGGAAAAAGAAATGTAGACGTTTTCTTAAAACAGCAGCGTCCGATTGGCAGACCCTAGACTGAATCCCTCCCGGGGGATGCTTCCAGCTAGCCTGCTGCCTTTGCCCAGGAGGAGCCAGGGCACGGTTGCCTGAGCAGGGGTGGGTGCCCAAGCAGCCAAGCCCGCCCGTGCGGCACCTGCCAGGGGCAGCTACAGCGGCCTGGCTCCGCCGACGGAGCCAGAGGGGAGCACAACCTGAGCCCTCTCCAGCCACAGCCTGGACGGGAGGGTAGGACTGTCGGCACACGGCGTTTGGGGATTCATTTCTGCTATGGGGAAAGCTGCAGGGGATGTTCCAAGACCCGATTTTAGCTCGTGAGGACTAAACTTGATCTATCCTGAAAAGTATATAAAACAAAACAAAAATATTCCCAAACACCCCCCCAAAAAAAAAAAAAAAAACCGAAGAAAAAAGCCAGCGCTAGTTTGTTAGTGCCCAAGACCCAAAAAATGAAGTGAGATTATAAACAAATGAAATATGTTAGTGTAGGTCACCAACATAGGCTATAAACATCTGCATGGAAGAACGTAAACTGTACAAAAAGGCAGCATGCCTGGTTTTCTGTTATATAGCATTGCAGGGTTCTTGTAAGGATACTTGAATGCTGAAACAGCCTGGGAACTTGGCTTCCCTTGCAGCAGATTGATGTTCTTTGGACGAGTTTTCAGCCATGGAGTGATTTTGTCCTGGTGTTCTGTGTGTGGTGGAGAGATGTGTCGGGAGGGGGGAGGGCCAGAAAAAGATACTTGGAATGAAAATGAGCTTGAGGGAAGGAAAAAGAACAGCTTTGCAGTGAGGCTGGGAGTAGTAATACTAGAATGCATAATACGTAGCTAAAGACGCAAGAGTTTTTTTGTCTCGAGACTCTCACTGGATCTGTGACATGGTTATATAGCCCCTTGTGCCCAGTGAATAAATGTTTAGAACATATTCACGGTTTTAGATATTATGGGCTGATGTTAATCTTAAGTAATTCATTGTGTTGATGTTCATTGATCTCTATAATACAACATTGGAATATTCTTACACATTCCGGTTTATATTTACAAGCAGTGCTAACTTAGATGTGAATACTTACCGTGCTGTCTAGAAAGTAATATTAGAAATAATTTCTCTTCTGTTACTGCATAAATGAATCCTGCACTGTACAATGATGCCAAATAAACAATCTAACTCTCTGTTTCTAATGCCAATATTAAAACTTATTTTTGCACTTTTGCCTCCTAGTTTTTGGGCATGAACATGGTGAGAAATAAAAAGAAATTTAGTCTGCTGAGAAGAGCACCTCACTATCCTAAAAATCAATTTGCTCTTGATCCGAGCCATCCCATGACTTCTCATGGCATTTTAGGTTTCCCTCTTGGCAGCTCTGGCTTCTTGTCAGGATCTCCCTTCTAGAGAGATGGAAGCTGCATCTAATTGTGTCTCTTCCTTCCTCCCAGAAGCTGCTCTCCCAAAAGGCAAAGGCATTGAGAAATCCAGGGAGGACTCTTGCTCTCTTGTAGCATGTTTTTTGATTCAAAGCAGCATCAGCTTCGCTGCTGCTCTGCAGTGAAGAGAGAGCTTGCGAAAGCTCTGCAAAGCAAAATGCAGTGTAGAACAAGCGGATTTAAGAATGGCATGCTCAGTAGCAATGAAAAGGGAAAATCACATGGGGGAATCTGAGCAGGTAAAACGCCCCTCATGTCCCCAAGCTGACCAAACTCCAGTGCACTTCTTCATGGTGGCGTTTATTAGATCTCCTGTCCCAGTCTACAGTTGTTCTAGGCTTTCCCTCAATATGTAGTAATGCCCTACCAAATAATTCACCCAAACCCAAAAAAAACCAAAAAACTGAGAGAAGAAAAGAACAGAAAGGTTCAGATCTTAACTTTGTTATCAAAATAGTGCTTTTCGTACTCTTTAAGTAAGTCAGCAGTTTCTTTAACAATTTTGGCTGTTTCTTTTTTCTTACATTTTCGTTTTCTTAGAACTTTACGAATGAGATTTAAGCCAAGAAGACAAAAAAGTCCACGTGCACAAAATTCTTTCGTTGTTGGAATAACCCCTGCATCGAGTAATGCATACATACCAAAATAATAATAAAGAGATGTTTATGACTTGGGGGGGGGGGCAAGGTGGTCACGAGCAGACACTCTTGTACCTAGGTTTGGTGTGTAGAGGAAGGCAATAAGGCCTCCCAGGAGCAGGAAGAAAGGCTGGCAAAAGAAATAAAAATGGATACGGGAGGAAAGCATATCTGTGGTTGCCTCCTGTACGATGTGTATTGACCTAGTAAATGGAGATGTCTGCAAAGGAGCTGCTATGCTATAAATATGCTTGTGCTAATATTATTAAAACTTTCAGGCAGTTCAGTTTCGTCCATATGGCTTCCCAGGGAGCTGCCAAAGAGGTGGACCCTGGCCGAGCAGCACGTGCCTACCTGCACTGTAATTGCTTAATAAGATGTAGGCCGGGGTTTTCCTGGGATGGATTGTGAAAAATATGCAGCTGCCTAAATAGGTGCTTGGCAAGATTTTTAAATCTTCCTAACTCTGTTGAAATCTTCATGAGCAAGTCATTTGAATGCTGTTGAAGATCCGAGATAGCTCGGTGCTTAGAAGTTGTGAAAAGTCCATCCCTTGTCCTCTTTGCTCTCTGTCGTATCTTTAGGAGAATAAAAATACTTCCAGAGCTGGTGATATCCAGTAGGGGCTTAACAGCACTGGTCTTGCTTGAACATACCAGTCTTGCTGGTTAAAGGAATTAAAAATGGAGAGGGAAGAAGAGAAGATAACGAGAGGAAGTGACTGGCTGATTAATAAACTAAACTAATGCAAATACTGGGAGTAGGAAAGCCACTTAAAAGCACATGATTATCCCTTGCCTATCCCTAAGATCTAACCTCACCAAGCTGCTGTTCGGATGATACCCTGAAGCAGTTCCTGGTAGGGAGCTGGCCCTTGTTCCAGCAGAGGGGGCGGTGAGATGAAAGGGATGTGGTTTAACCAGGCTGCGACTTCATTATCGTACCATTTTCTAGAGCTTTCTGACAGTCACTTGTAGAGTGCAAGTTGCGATTTCTCCCTTAATTGCTCCCACCCGCTGGAAGACTGTGCTCCCTGCCCCTACACAGATGGGCCCAGCCTGCCGCAGAGTCCCCTTACGCTCCTCTTGTGAAGCTTAATCCTCGTATGGGTTTGAGGGACCAGGACAGGGTGGTGTTTTCTCAGGAAACCAGCCATCGCAAGCGGCAGCTTTGTATCCCAGGGAGGGCCATACTGCTGCCTCCTCTTATGGAGGAGATGGGGCAGGACAACAGAGCCCCACGAGCGTGTGCCATCCTGCTGCCGGGGATATTTTTCCTGTTAGGAAGGGCAAAGAGCTGCCTTCTCTCCCCCTCTGCTGCATACCTTCCTGCAATTTGAAGCTTCAGGTCATTGCATTCCCTTAAACCCCACTAGGTGCAGGAAGAACGGTGTGAGAAACAGAGGTGTGATGGCTGGTGGCAGCGGCAGTGCTACTGGAAGACAATGAGAGGATGGAAAGACTTTCCTTCTGTATAAAAAAAAGTCTTTATATATGCACATTCACAGGGATAATAATGACAATGTCTATTTATCTGTTTATTTTTCAGGTTATGGTTTTGTAGATTTTGACAGTCCAGCAGCAGCACAGAAAGCAGTAGCATCTCTCAAAGCAAATGGCGTGCAGGCGCAGATGGCAAAGGTAAGAGCAACCATGTTATTACGGGATTATCTGAGCTGTTGGGTTAAATTTCCAAGAGTTTGTTTTGCTCCTGTTTTTCCTAAGGTTTTGGATTGGTTATTCCAAAGATTTTTTTTTTGTGCTTTGGCTCCAGCACCTTATTCATCCTATGGTTAGTCTGTGTTCTTGAGAGCTGTGTCTCATGCGATGGATTCTGCTCTGATGCTCTCTCTCTGCCCCTCTCTCTGGAGAGGGTTGTAAGATGGAGAGCGCTGGAGTGGCAGAGCAGTTGGATACACTTTTGTGCTGACTGCAGTGTGAAAGAGTTGCCTTTTCTTCGCCTCAGAATTGTCTTCATTACGTTCCTTTGCCTTGGAATAGTTACTCTTTTCTGACTTGCCTGGTGGGATTCTCTGACGGACTGATTGACTGAACATAAGGGAAGTTTGTTTGATCTGCCTCCGTTGGGCTTCTCCTGTCTTTTTATTTTGAGGGCGTAAATGGAAGCGTAGCAGGTTGCTGAAAGAATAGTTGTTGGAGGTTGTCTGGAGGTGACTGACGTCTGTTGTTCAGAGAGGCTGTGGGAGCCATGCTGTACATCTCGTAACAAGCACAGTGAGCTCAAGTACTCTGGTCCTGGAATTGTCGTTTGTCCCCAAGCAAAGGGGCTGATGGGGAGACGGGGGTTATAGTAAATGACCATCATGTGCTCTGGCTGTTGCCTTTCTGAAGGCATAATTATGTGTCTTTGGGCTCTAGACTGTCAGCCAGCAAAAATAGCTGTTGCTTTGTACTTCGCAAGTGCCTTGCCATAGAATCACAAAGAGCCCTTAATATTGCCTGATTTAGTCTCTGCAGAAATGATGCCGTCTGAGAATCTCAAACAGTAAAAACAAACAGGTAATTACAAAAACAGGCAAATCAGCTAGTAAACAATTACCACATTTGAAGATTCCCATTTGAAGGAATGACGGTGATTTAAACCTTTGTTTCTCAACAATATCATACTAAAAACTTTTAAAAAAAAGAAAAATCCTTGGTGGCAAGTGAGGTTTTTTTGCCTTGTGCTGAATTATACTAACTATGCCTTAAAGTAACTGGATGTCATCCATGTTATTTCTGTTCAACAGTGCCCCACAATGCAAGCTGTGCTGTTTTATTGGCTCTTAGTTTTTATTGACATGCAGCGATAAAAAATATTTGCTTCAGATGGGTAAAAGATGGCGAGCTGAAGAACGTGAACACCTACTAAGGACTGTGCTATTTTATTTCTCAGATATGCTGCGTCTTCTTGTTAAATCGTAGGCAATTCATTGCATTAGTCAAGCTGTGAAAAAGAAACCGAAGACAGGAGAGATGTTTTGTCCTGCTGGTTGATACCAAATAGCCATATCTGGGGAGGAGTGAGTCTCTAACTACATAAATCTGTAAAGTTGCAGATATAAAACAAGAGATTTAAAGAAAAGATTGAAAGATAAACCTGTATTTGATATTCTCGTGATTCAGAACACTGAACAATTTCAGCACTTTCATGCGTGGAAATACCGATACAGGAGGTTACTTAAGACACTGTGCTTTGGATTGCCTAGTATTTTGGAGGCTAAAAGCAAAGTCTGATGCTTTCAGAGTGGGAAGGGCTGTACCAGCCACTGAGGTTTGTTTTCTGGAGGATCTGTGGTGGGAGTATTTTTTTGCCCTGCATGATTTTTGAGGCCACTGGTGTGTACACATTTGTTTGCATAAGGCTGACTGTATTTTTATTATTTAGCTATGGTGCCTGGAATCCCAGATAGGCTCTTTTTAGTGCATTTTATAGTTCAAGATAAATATACAACAGACTTTTCCTATCTCTGAAAAAAATCAAAGTCTTTAGAAAAATGGAGATTCAAAGGAAATTGAGACAACTCTACACAAAGTACCTCACATTGCTGAGAAGGCCGGAGCCTGGGAAAGCAAATCTATCCGGAGAAACATGTTTGTTCTTGCACACGTTGGAAGCCAGGTTGCCTTACAGAACTGAAAGACAGTGTTACCTACCAATGTCTGAATTAACAGTGAGGGCTCAGAAGAGTTTTGAAGAAAGAGGGAGAAGAAGAATTTATCCTCCACTTCTGGAAGTTGATCCAGAGCAGTTTTGTTTCAAGAACTGCTTTAATTAGTAGTGAATGATAACTATCAAATGAAATAAAAGAAAAAAGTGTGAAGAAATTACCTAAACTTTTTTGCATGACATACCTTTAAAAAAATACATTCAGTGTCTTGTATCTTTTGCTCTGCATTGCAAAGCAGTGAAACTGCCCCGTGTAGAGGCCCACGAGAAGACTGCAGCCTGTGATCAGCGAATGTCAAAAATCTCAGTCCAGTCATGGATGTTTTCGAATAAAGGTGAGAGAGGCATCGGCCAGCTTTTGCTATGCGCTGGCCTTCTCCAGCAGCGAGAGAAAGTATGCTGAAGTGTCGGTATAGTCTGTGATGTTTTCCTGGAGAGAAACCTTTCTCGGAAAGAGAAGTCCTTTCTCAGTTTTAACACAATATAAATTTTCTCATAGAAATCCAAGAATCTTCTTTGAAAAACAAAAAGCAGAGCTGAACCCCCACCCATGCTGGCTAGCAGAAGTATCTTGTGGATACTTGAGTAAAATATACTCATTTTATTGATGCTTAAATACAGCCACCTCCCTCGTTTTTATAGCATTTGGACACCTTTTTGGCTGATTTTGTTTCAGAGTGCTGCCTCTGCAAGAAGGTTAAACTCTGGTGGATCGATGCTCCAAGTCTCATCACTGTTGGAAAACTTGTTCTGTCGAAGCTAATACACCCCGTAACCTTATTCAGGGAAAAACATCATTAAATGCGTTTTACTCTCCCTTTTTGTTCTCTTGAATGCTGTTCAGCCTGGTGTAAAGTAGTACGGAGAGGATTCGGCTGAGGAAGAACAACAGCAGTATTATGCCTGCAGAGGTAGTGGTGGCAGCTGGGAGGTGAGGTCCATGGGCCTGTGGACGGCTGCCCGCTTGGTAGCGGGACAAGGACGCTCACAGCCTCCTTCCCACCTCAGATTTGCATGAGACCCTTGTACTCGTGTGTGTTGACACCTTGCCTCTTTAGCATTCCCCTCACACAGGTACCCGAAGCAGAAGTTTTGACTGCTGCCACTGTCCTATGTGCAATGAAGTTCATCTAAGTTGTCCGTCATTTTCAAAAGTGCTTATTAATTATTTCATTTATTGAGAAGAATTAATGCTATGGAGCTGCTGCGTGATGGTTTCTCAGCTAGCCTGGCTTATTTTACTACGTGCTTCCTGCTTGCTTTTGGAAATAGGTCAGAAGTGCGTGTTTGTAGGTATGTTTGTAGTGCCTGCTTGTCCACGCTTGTAGAGTCCAGGGGCTTCTTTGTTTTCCTACTAAAAATGGCACGACTGATATGCCACTGGTTAATCTCACAGGAGTTAATAATTTGTTTTTCTCTTTGTGCTAGGGACCACATAAACACAACACAGAAAAGACAATGCTTATGTGCATGGTTTATATATCAGTTTGGGGTTTTCCATCTACTCCTTTCCTGCGTTTTCTAGCAAAATGTTATAGGCAGAACATGGAAAACTAATAAGGAAAATCTTAGTAATATGGGAGTTGGCTCAGACAAGTAGGCAAGGAAGGCAGTACACGTGAAAAACGCATCAATGTTCTAATAAAATCTGTAGCCTTGGGATTTGCAGTAGTCCTTCACCCAGAATTACATATTCATGAGGACACTCCTTAATCTGCTTTACACGTAAGCTTTTAATGATGCCGAAGATCTAAGTCACCTGAAGAATCAATAGAAGTTTGTTGTCCAAATAAATGTGAGTGTCTGAACTTGTGTCAGCCTGAAGTTGGTGGAGTATGCAATCAGTTTTTACCTTGGCGGCCATTTTGGGGTCCCCTCTACCATCTTCTGTTTCCAGTTCTAGTCTGCTGTAAGATTGCGTTAAGGTGGAAGTGCAGGCAAAGGTAGGTTCTTGCAGAAAGTATAGAATATCTTCTTTAGATCTAGCAGCCTATCAAGAGTGTTTAAACAAACAAATTCACCAAGGGGCTGTTTTCAATCCTGCTGTTATTCCAAGTGTGATTATAATGATTTTAAAATGTATTTGATGATGCGTGTCTTCTCTGGGTTTTCCTTTTGTATGTATAATGCATTTAGACATCTTCAGCACCTGTGTGAGAAATGTGGACACTGAAGAAATATTTAATTAGCATTGGCAGTTATCTAAGTCCAAGGAACATTTCTTGACTACTATGCTGCAGTGATTGCCATCCAGAGGGGACACTGAAGGAGCTGGTTCTGGAAAAGGGCTGTGCCAATAGGCTCTGACGTGTTTTGCTCGGCAGGGGAATTACAGAATGTGGTTGTGCTTCTTGTGTGATATTTTTCTCATCTCTCCGTCACGCAGAAGCTTAAATACAGGGAGTAATCACCATCTAGGTGAAACATAAAAGGGAACTGTTTCCCACAGAACAGAGCCAAGCGTAAGAGCTTCCGAAGAGGAGCAGAGAGCTGGTTGCTCTACAGTGAAGTAGACAGTTTTTCTCCAAGGACCAAGGTAAAGGAAATCCCACAGAAGAATCCTATTTATTTTGCAGACTTTTGCGTAGGTTTCAGGAATTGCACTGGTATGAGTCAGCTGACCAAATAGGTCCATTCTGCCTGCTCATTTTTCAGCTTCATTTTCTCTTCTTTTTAAATTACTTCCCTTTTTTCTCGGTCATATACCAATACTCTAAAGGGCTATTCCTTAAAATGGAAAGTGCAGAAAAAGGAAAGGCTCTCCAGTGAAAGCACTTCTTCCTAACATTTTTTTAATCTAGATTTTTAATGGAAAATTTTAACTCTCTGTATTTTGCAGTTTAAAAATTCATGAAAATATTTAATAAAATCGCTATCCTTACAAAATCTGAAATATGGCTTATACACTGAACATCTGATACACTGAACCCCATAAGTGGTTTCTTAATTCGTGATTGAAATGTCTGCAGATTTTAGCTAACTGGCCTTCAGGATACTGATTGTTTTCATTTTGGGGCAATATTGGTGGATAACACCCTTATTGACTGAATTACCTTACCGTTTGATACCAAAGCAGAATGCTAGGATTTTTAGAGTTCAATATTGAAATTGTCAGGCTTCGTTTTAATCCCGTTCTTTAATTATCTGATCCTCCAACTGCCCACCCCCCCTCCCCAGCAAACTGTTCTATGAAGTCAAATATTTGTATTGGCTCTATAACAGATTTTCTTCATTTGCTGCTAGAGCAGGAGCTGGTGACTCTGGAAACTCCGGCATGCTCAGCAACATAGGAGAAGCTGAGAACTGGGTTGTGCTGATGCTGGCCACCTTCCACATCATTTCCAAGTGAATTGCACAGCCAGGCGTGGGCTGGTGATATGTGTGTGTGTAGCCTTCTGCAGTGAACGCTCCTCTTATCTTCCTAAAACGTTAACTATCTGTCCCTGCGTTTATGCACAGTACATACTGACTGACCAATACTGACCCAAATTGATAACAATCCTGGGTTAAATGACAGTGAAAAATTACAGCTGGGAGGAAGTGAAAGGTGGTTCGATGTAGATTTGGAAATTACAGGTGCCAGTGTGTCTCTCCTTTTACTTGTTTCACCAAGTCCAGGGAGTCCTGCAGAAGCAATAACCACAAGCCCAAGTTTCATATGTTGCCACTTATCAAAGCAATGCCTTCCTCATCCTCTCTTGCCTGCTTACCTGTGTTGTTGTTTTGCATAAACTATCTTTCACTCTTGTAACTGGGAATCATAGTTTCCCAGCTGGAGTTGGCCCTTAAGTGCAGGTTTTGTAAATATAGGATATTTTTCCATTCCTTAAAGGATAATGATTGACAAAGTAAAAGCATTGAAGAGATGCTAAATTATTTGATTGCATCAGATTTTATCACAGAATTTCTTAGGAAGACGTGCCGTTCCAAACCTGGAAATTTTTTTCCAGATGAAACACTGTCTAAATTCAGGATTCAAATGACAGATGTGCTATACCAAAGTGCTAACTTTAAATTTCAGAAAACCTGCAGTAGCAGATGACTGTGTCTTATGAGCTTCCTAGGCAATCAAGACTAAAGCAGCTTTGTAAAAACAGTGATGGATTGGGTTGATAGCAAAGATACGTGACATTAATGGAAGGACTTCACAGTCTCATCTAGCCTGGAAAATTTCATGCTTCTACCTGAGAACTGTATCGTAGCCAATGTGAAATGATCTTATGATCCTGTTCCTGCTTTTAGATGCACATTCACAAGCCAACATAGAATGCATTAGCTGGAGCCGTTCTTGAAAGAAGAACATCAAGTAATCCTGGGAATATTAAAATCCAACTGTGCTTTCATACTTGCATATATTGCTCCTAAAACCACGTAGGTCAGTATGAAAAGGGGTATGCATCGGCAGTGCTTGTACCACACCTGCCAAATTTCTACACAAATATTTCTCTGGGGATTTTCAGAAGTGAATGGGACGTTACTGTTGATTAATGAAGAGGAATTAGGTCAGTGCTATGTTCCTTTGTTCCCAAAAATCTTAGCTCAGCACCTTTCTTAACCGCTAAGTTAGCTTAGAAAATCTTACGGCGCATACAATCACGTGTGTTCTCTAGCTATCACCTCAAATAGACCTTGCCGTGGTATTTCACTTCCCTTTTCAAGCACTGCTTTAGTTTCTAGATTGACTTGATTTTTTTCATACTGTAACTTCATCTAAGATTAAAACATTCTTCTGCCTTTGAAAATTGCAATGTAAATAATCAGTAAATATATCCACCTCCATGCTACTAATGCCCGGCACCACAGAACAGATGCTGGTAACTGAAAGATGTAGCCGACTTTTAGGCTGGAGAATAGTGCAATTACTGGGTTCTTTTCGGGTTATGAACTCCAGCCAAACAAGAATTGGCCTTTTTTCATAAATACACATTGTTCTTGACTTTCCTCTGACTTGGAACACATTTGAATTGGTAATAATACAGCTGAAATCCACAGAGCTTTGGCAATTTAAGCCAGAGAGAAGAATGGGCCTCCCTATCTTTAGCACACACATAGCTATACATCTTGGAAGCTCTTACACGCTCTTTGCAAACCCTTTACGCTTGCAGAACAGGAAATCTGAGTCCTGCAAATGAGTTAAACACTGGAGTCAGATTAATTCTTTTTTCCCTCCATACTCAGGAAACTCCAAACGCCCCACGGAGGAGTTATCTGACCACAACTATGCAGCTTGGGAATCTGCAGCTCAGACTGAGTGAAACTATGTTCTAAATTCAGTAAGCACGTCTTTACTCACCAGGAAAAACCCAGTGCACTCTGAAATGATCAAAAGACTGTGGTTTTAGAAAATACTACTGTGGTAGAAAATGGACGTAGCCTTTCTTTCAGTGACATACCATTTAATCATGTTCTTCTGTAGCTCAGCATGAGGATGATGCTTTTGTAAGGTGAGAAACAAAAAATCATTGTATCTAGCATGCTTCCTCGGGAGGAGGAGGAGATGATTCACATGACCTCCAGTGGGAGGATGTGTGCATGCTTTTTGGGGTACCACTTAGTCTGGACTGAGACACGGATTCAACAAAGCAGTGTGATCTGTGTGAGAATCATCAGGCCACTTACAGATTATTTTGTTTGATTTGGAAAGCAGGTGTGCAAACTTCAGTAGCATTTCTTCTGAGTTGATGTGAGTGCCTGTGTAACAGCTCGTCAACTTGGAAATACACAGGTGCATATTCTGCCAATAAACGCAAATCTACTAGTAGTATGCATAGATATTCCCTGTGCACATATGCCTCCTCCTCTGAATATCTAAATGTTACTGTATTAGTGAGTACTCTGCTTGTTATTTCCTTATTAATGAATGTCTCCCATTCAACCAACATGTCTGAGTGGTTTGGCTGTAATCTAAATAAATTTAGGTTTAGATGCAGTTTTGTTCACTAATGAATGATAATTTTTGTTGCTGGAAAAAACCCTCTATTTTTCGATTGTATAAAATTACCAGATTAGTCTCTCCTCATGATACACGCAACAAACTGAGTCATGATGGCAGCTCATAGAATTTTTTAGTCCTTGGACTTCTCCTTATGTATGCGGGCTCAGAAAGGGAGGTTATGATGATATAAACGGTTGAATTCTGTTTGCAGTCATGTTAGACTAACTTTGATGTGATCAAAATAAATCTAAGTGATATAAGAATATAAAACTGGCCATATTGGGCCAGCACAAAGGCGCCCCTGACATCAGATTCTCTCTCTGATAGTGCACTGTAGCACTTGCCAACAGAGGAGTACAAGAAGTAGGCGAGCATCTGAGGATACTTCCCCAGAGTACCTCCTAGCCTCCAGCAGTTTGGGGTTTCCTGAGCTTGTATTGAATAGCCTTCTGTAGAGCTGCCTCGCCACCCTCAAATAAAGAATTTATCCTGCCTTTTTTGCATTGAAAATTTTGGCAGCTCAACGTTAAGCCGTAAGAAATTCTTCAGTTTAACTGTATGTTCTTTGAGGAACTATCTCCTTTGCTTGCTCTAGACCTGCAATGGTGATTTCATTGATTGTTTGCTAAGTCGTGTATTGGAAGAGACAGAAAGCTCTTGTTCCCTATGAATCTTTTTCGTGCCACTTACGATTTTGTAAAATGCAATCATAACTTCCCTTAATCCCTGTTCTTTTTCCTCTTTTAAGAAAGATGTGACAGGATGTGTATGCATAAATAAGGATGTGGTTCTTAGAAGCAAGGAGCAGTTGCTAAGTAATGAACAAGAAGCATGGTAAAGTGTTTTTGTAATACGAGAGCCCAGCTGACAGGAAGCTTAGAGGGTCATTTTATATCAAGAAGCTGGACATGAGGTGAGTATTGCTAAGGCTGCGTAGTGCTGCATCCTGGTAAATAGGGAAATGGACACACAGAGGAAGGGTACATTTGGCTGGTATCAGATATTTGGTAAGGAGTTCCTCATTTTGTACAAGGATAAATGCATGTACCTGATTAAACCTAGGAAGATCAATTTTTTAAATAAGAACTGCCAGCTTTAGAAAAATGTACCTCAGAAATAATTGAAGTGTTAAAAAAAAGTAACATAACTATTCATTTGAAACAGCAAGTGAAGAAGGTACAGCCCCAAGAAGGAGGACATATTTTCAGTGTTGTGTCAGAAGGAAATACGCTCCCCCATCCCCCATCTGCGTATAAATAAGGCATTATAAATGCGTGCCTTGAATTCTGGGATTTGTTTGATCTCAGCTTTCCTTAAATCTTAGATCAAATTAGATCATATTGCTGAACAATAGCTGAAATTTATGCCACCGGTGGATCAACGTCTGGCCAATTCTGTCAGCAGGCTTGAGGACATTACCTTTGCCAGGGGCTACCGAAGCACCCCTGTGCATTTTATCTTGCGCTCACTGCTTGGGCACGATGTTACCAGCAATGCTGCAGCACGTGCCTTCATATCTAAAAGGAGGAAAGGACTGCAGCAGATCTCGTGCTGTGCAGATGAATCTTTACTTAGGAGGGATGTGTGTTAATGCTGTTCTGCTTTCCCTAGTGCTCGCAGAGGAAAATGATCCTTTTATGAGTCATAGTCCAAAATAGTGGACTCGTGGTAGAACCTAGGGACCCCGAATTGCCAGTTTCTCTACCTGTGTGGCAGAAGGAGTCTGTCTTTGATTCCCCAAAAACCTATACAAAGGTATGTCCTGGGGACCTCCGAGAGGTTTACATCTGCCATAGACATCCCTTACGCTGCAGTAATGGAGGTACAACAGTTATTTCCTGTGCTACGCCTCGCAACTTTGTGCTCTAAAAAACCATGGAGAACAGTGACAACTTTGATGATGGCAGCTGTAAATGCATTTTTGTAGTTGGAGAAGTTGGACCTCCCCGGGTGAGCACAGAATTGTTATTATTATTAGTGAGCACAGAATGGATATATTATTTGATAGCGGGTATACGTTTCCCGTGTTAGAATGGTTATAACTTTGCTTATCTGGGTGCCAGTAAGTAACAAAGCAGGGTGTGTTCAATAACCACCGCTCGTCAGTCATCTGCAATCTTGCTATTTACTATCAGAATTCAAAAAGGAAAAGAAATAGTGAAGAAAGGGAGTATGACGTGCTTCATTTCTAAAGTCAGAAAATTTTGGAGTTGGGATAGTTAAGGCTTGGTGCTGGAAAGCTTGACTTTGAATTCCTCAGAACAAGTGGACATACCTTTCTGAGGGTTCTCACTGAAGTCTGTGCCTCAGATGTCGTTTCTTCACGAAGTTAAATCATTCTTGGTTCTTAAACGCAGCTGATAGCTAAAGAAAGAGAAGATGCCTTGAAGAAAGGCTTCCCCATCTTCAAAGATGTCTTTGCCACTTTACTATCCCACTCAGTTAATAAACAATGCTGTTTCAGTACAGCACCACAGTTCTGTCTCTCTGTATATGGACATACGGGGTTTTAGTATATGCATGATAGTTGATAAGTATTCAAGTAACTGTATTTATATAAATGTGTGCACTCATTTATAGATGATCATTTCGAAATATTCTTGAGAAAATTTTGTGATGTGATGCAATTCTCATGAGTAGCAAAAAGCATTAGAGTGGTATTTTCATAGTATGTGCTGTTGGAGTGTGACTATTTACTAATAATTCATCTAAGCACCAGGAATAAAATGCTCTGTGTTTTTTAGGAACATGCCGTAGAAATAGCGAGGATATTGGAGGTAAATTAAATGTTGGTCGCATTCAGGCAGTGTTTTTTTCCATCTGTCAGCAAAAACTGGCAAAAACCAAAACAACAACAGAATTGTAAAGTCTGAGATGAGATTTAGTGATTTACTGTCTACTTTAACTGTGCCTGTGGCTCAAAGCAGAGCTACACAGCCTCAGGGTTTTCCAGGTATTTCCATAACTTATTTGTCCATTTTGCATAAAAGGTTATGATCCCGCCATTTATCTAAACATTTTCCTAGTCACCTGCTCCAATTATAGCTTGTTATGGAAAACCAGGACTATCATTTATACTGTTACATTGCTTTATTACAGCGACGCGGCATAAAGCAGCATGTGGAGTCAGTGCAGGGTCTTTGCAGTCTCTTAACTTCGAAAAAATCTTTTCCCTTGCTTAAAAACTGTTCATCAGTGAAAGGTCTCCTATTGCTAATAGCGTGACCTAAGTCACGTCGGACCACTTTCTTACCTTACAGCACATTTCAAATAGTAACATAGTGGGTTTGGTAAAGGAGCTAGAACTGCACCAAACCAGGTGGAAATCTGACTGTAATGGGGTTGCAGGGGTCTCGCTGCCTGGCCTTGTCTCCTGGGGCTGCTGGGCCTGCGGTAATGGAAATGTTTCCCTTTCAGCATAAAAATTTCATTAGCCGAAATATGTAATGGCTTATTTTTTGTATGATCAATCTTCTAATTCTTCTTGAACTCAGGCTTTCTGTGTTAAAAAGAAGTGTTGGATACAAACACTGCTTTGCTTTACTTTGCTTGAAGTTCAAATAAATAGTTTCATCTTGCGTGGTTGCTCGGTTGCGTGCTATTCACTTCTCTTGAGTATATATGTAATTTCCAGATTGGCTTAACGGGAGTACGTTGAAGAGGCTGGACATTTTATATCAGTCAGCAATTAGGTTAGTTACCAGGGTACCTCTCTGTACTCCTCTAAGTGACTATTGTGCTGCCTCCCTTTGATCGCAAGACATCTGGGAAGCCTGGTGCCGGCTTATCTAAAGGACACATTCTGACAGAGTAGCAACTTAGGCACTTTCGTCTTGGAAGCATCATCGAGTATCTTATCCTTTATATAGGATTTTACTGAAAGTTTCTGCATTTCTTTGGTCAGAGATCTTTTGAATTTTTAGTAGCTGAGACCTTAAACACTTTATACTGTGAAGAAAACCTCTCACAAAAGACAGCCCTCTTATGTCTCCTGGCCTTAATGGTACATAGATCAGCTGAGGCATTGACTGACACCTGTAAATACAGTTTATTGCCTGTTTTCTAGTATTTTTTGGATAACCCCTTATGTTTTAGTCTTTCACTTAATATTTTGGCAATTTTTCAGTGTGACCTTTGCTTTCACAAATGTCTTCTCTTCAGTAACATCCCCCTTTGTTCCCATGTGAGTGCAGTCCTTTCACTTTAGTCTTTTCCACCTCTATCGATCCCCATGAAACATTTGTAAAGCAGAATGATAGCCCGTTTGTATCCTTTCTTTTGCTGTTGTAAATACACTATATTCTTCTAAGGCATTCCTACACACTTACCGCCTTCTTATTCAGTTACATGAATTTAGTATCCAAGCTGACTTGCATCTGGATGTTGCACAAGGCGGGCAAAGCGAAGTGGTGTTTCTAGGAGAGACCAATTCTTCTTGTGATATTCCACTGATTAATAGATCTTTTCTATGTCTTTTCCACTTACAGTCTATCTTTCTTGTACGTGTTGGAGCAGAGCTGTACACTATTTTTCAGAGAGGGTCTTTGCAGTGCTGTAGTACCATCTCTCAGTTGAGCAGTACCTTGACTAATATATGTATTTTTACTACCTTTTAATCAATTGATGAACGCCCTAGAGTTTACAGCAGAAACTCTTATTTTTAGCAAGCACAAAACCTACATTCTTTTGCATGTTGAACTGTTACATTTAATTTGCTCTCTAAATTTAAATCTCGGAATGCTTTACCAGGTTTTGAGTCAAATGCAGATGTTCTATTTTGTAAATGCAAGTTTTAAAATGACCTTCCAAGTGTCTGCAAATGTTCACGGCTAAAATTCTGTTCTTCGACCTGTCTTTAGTGATTATATCAACCGGTTGGCTGTTGTTTAACACTTTAAATGTGACAGCTTAATGTCTTGAGTTGTGCCAGAATAGTCTTGCCCGGTGTCCTAGAGCTTATTTTCTAGGTGTGTATAATTCCAAAACTATCGTAAGCTAAATAGTAGATACAGAAAGTAAGTAAAATTTATGTGTTTCTAAACTTTAAACGCTTTCTGAAATGCTGCATTTCACAAAGAAAAGTGGAAATGAGAAAATGCCAGTAGAGGGTAGATGAGTTTCTAACATATTAAATCTTGGTATTTTTGCTCTAAGGAACATTTACTTCAATCATGATAAAATGTCACATGCTTTAAGAAATGAGGATTAGGTTCCATGGGGTTGGCAGGTTTTTATTACCTGTAAGATTATGTAAAAAAAACCCAAAACCACAAACAAACAACTTTGATTATCTATGCAGATATTTTACTGCTAAAAAGTTTTAACAAGAAGATAGAATGGTGATAAATAGAAGCCTAAGTTATAAATTTGTAAGCAGCCAGTGAATGTTTTACTACTTCTCTTTTCATGTTGTTCATTTTTTTTGTTTGAATTACTGTTCACATAAATATTATGTAGAGAAAAACCTTGAGACATGCAAAACGTATTTGCTAAGAGAATGATCTACCCTGTTCGAATTGGCACTCTTATGAGATGTGCTCTTGAGATCTATTTGTGTCTAATATTTTTTTAAACAGCTATGAAATCTTGCTGTCCCAATATAAATATCCAGATGTCAGATACACGTACAAATACTTTGCAGGGAATCGGTTACAGTTGTTTTAAGACAGAACTCGATCTTTGTAAGCGGGAGCTCTAACCTGGAAGTGCAGATGATTTAGATGACCTTCAGCCTTGTTGCTACTACCACTTCTAATCATGTTTACTAATAAAATTGTTCAGAGCTACATAGCAGTGATCCTGAAGTTTGCTGGTTTAGAGTAGAGACGTTTATTTTGGACTCAAAGTTAACAGATGCATTCAGCATGCAACACTGGAATACTACAAAGTCTTCTGTTAGGAAGATGTGCTGGATTGTTTAAAGATTTTGGCATCCTGCTTCCCTAGCTGATATTCCACCTACGTAAAATACTTTGCTGCCTCATCTGTCTTTATTGTCTTCTGTTGCAACAGAAATGGAGTATATTGGGGGGTTTTGATCAACAAATTATCTCTGTTGATTTTCTCATTTTAATTCCTTTCACACTTGTTCTTAGTTTTTGTTTTTAAAAAAATAATCCAACATAGTATGTATTTGGCCAGAAAACCTCAGATCTTTGATATTGCTCTGCTTGGTCATCAGTAACCACCCCTACTTAATATATTGGCAAAAAAAAACCCCAAACCCAACAATTTTTTCTTTAGAAATGAACGAGCATTGGTTTTGTATAGACCTTGCTTTTATTTTTCACCCTTAGTGGCACGGTGCAAGATTTTATTCTGGAAGAATTTAGGAATGAGGGATCAGATTTGCATTTAAAACTCAAGTCCCAGCTAGAGGAAAATATCCTTATTAAATCATTCCACAAAATTCTTGTGTCTGTCAGTGGGTGCCCTGCATGCATACTGTGGATAGTTTGAAGCCCAAAGGCAAAGCTGACATAACAGAATCATGCCCAGAGGTCAGCTTGACCCATCAGACTGGAACTAAAATTTGAGTCTGGTCTTCTGGGCAGCTCTCAAATTACCAGCCACAGTCAGTGATGTGCGCTTTGGCCTGCTGCATCCGTGAAACAACTCCTCCCTCGCAGGTTGGAAGGAGGTGCGACTGAGGCATCATAGCAGAGGTTCCAGCAGTTTATTTAAGGACCGTTTCTGAAGGAGGATCACATCTGATTTGTATAAGCGGTGTACGTTAAGGCAAATATTTCAGCTGTTTTAAGCTAGCTTAGAGTTTCCAAAACCAGCCTTAACAAAGTCGAAACCCCCAATTAACCTGCTTGCTGCAAATTAGAGGTTGATAGCTTCTTACAGACTGCAGAGGTTAAAAAAGAAGCCGTGTTAACCAAAGCCGGCCATCCAGCATCCTGTCAGACCATTACAGTTTGCCAAGACCTATGTTTTTCAAGCTAGAACAGTAGCATCAAGAGCGTTATTAACTTCTACCGCTCACTTTAAGTTAAAAGGTTTTATTTCTAGATGGTGAATGACAGATTGGATCGGGGCCAAGTGTGAAAAACTGCAAAGGTTCTGACACATCAACAAATTGTTTCAAAGTAATAAATTGGTGATCTATCCTTCCTTTACTGAAGAATAAACTACCTCGAATTGCTGCATGTATTTTCAGAGAAAAATAGATGGTAGAAAGTTTCTGAAAAGGAGCTGATGTGCAATAACCTGTTCTTGGGCCAAAGTACTGCAATATGCACAGGTTTAATTTTAGTCACCTGTGACGAGTAGGCCACATCCTGGCTGAATACTGTGAATTAGTACACAAGTAATTTAGTAAATAAGTGATTTATATTAAAAGATATTGCATTTATCTACTAGATGTATTTTCTATTCTCCTTCATTACTTGAGCACCAACTCTGTGCATAGCTCTGTAGATGGTACAAATTAAAATCCAGTGCTTGCAGTGAATGAAATACTTGCCGGAGGAGAAAATATTGGGTTGCTTTGGCCAGAAGTTGATTTCAGGCATTATGTGTTGTCTCTGCTCGTGTGTATGTGCACGCTTGCCTGCTTCACATGCGTGCATTCAGGGAGAGAGAAATGAAAAGGTCAGATGCCTGCAATGGATATGAGCTTTGTTCATCTTGCTGTGCTGATGAAGTTTTGTTGATTGAATGTAAATATGCCTCAACTCTTCCACAGCATGTACATCAAAGAGAACATTATTATAGAGAAGACAGGCATTTGTCTGTACAGTGGAAGTAATACTGGATGTGCAATACTGTTTAGAGGTGGTGCATAGAGATGTCTGGATATATTTGCATCTAAATGAGCAGAGTGTTTCCTTTCATACAGCTTTGATATACCTCGATTGCTACAGGTTTTTATTCCTCCTGGGATTTTGGGAACCGTATTCCCATTATGCACTCATCTTCCCTTCACATACTGTCTGCCACCTTCACTCAGTGCCACCAGGTAACTATGTATAATAAAAATCTTTTACGTCAGAGCCGGTTACTATGTTGTCAAGCCAGTTACTGTGTTCTGGGCCTCAGGAGGAGCAATGAGTGATGAGCACAGCACTTATTGAAGTACTACTTCTTTTTTATGTTAAGTATTGACTGTATCTGAACCTGCTTGAGCATTATTAATGTTTATGAGAATGATTGGATGATAATGCATAGTCCCACATTTTTTGTTTTAGAATTGTTTTGGGAGCATTGATTTTCCTTTTATCTTTTTGCCTCCAAAGAGCCTCAGTAGCCCATTAACTGACTTCCTAAAGATCTGTGTCAGACTCCCTCACTCAGTGAGTTTGTAGATTGCTGTCGGATGTTTCACGTACGTCAAGGTGCTCCATTTGCTACGTGCGTCCCTAGGTGTGGGTCGTCTTAGCAAAAGCGTTTCTTGGCCCAGCTCTTCTCTTGGTTGCGCCGAGTTGCACTTTAAATTGAAGTCGCAGTAAATCATTTTAAATCTCAGTATAGTGCTGATGTATCTTACAGGGTAGTCAGAGCTTTGGCACTTTAGGAAAATAATATAGAAAAACGTTTGGGAAGCAAAATTTGTAAATCAAAATATGAAGGCATGGGCGAGCCTCTTGTGCTGCACATTATAAGCTTTTGCTTTGAATTAGTGCAAGATCATTTTCAAATCCTTCTTCATATCGCATAATCATTCGCTGGACTTTTCTTTCCTGTATTCTACAAACTATACAAAACTTTCTGAACTATTTCAGCATTGGAAAAGAGGAAGCTACCATTTGTTGGTCATAGTTATTTAGATTGTAGTACCTTCCAAGGAGCGCTAGACACTTACCAAAGACGGAAGAAGGTCCATCCCATCCCCTAATGACTGTATGATTTAAAAAGGCAAAGGCAAATACACAACAAGGTAGTAACAGAGTTGTGTGTGTGCTCGTCTAATGAGAAGTAGAATTATCCCCGGTGTCTTCACTTTGTCGCTCCCTTTGCTCGTTTCAGTGAGGGATTTCCTGTTTCTTACCTATTTACCCAGGTTTTGTGTGTTTGAGTCTTACGGTGTTAAGTACTCTTCCCTTCAGTGGAGCATCTCCAATATTTCCCTTTTCCTTCCCTCGCCAATTCACTGGGACAATCTTGTCCTTCTGACACACCTAATGGGATTTGTCAAGTCCTTGGTGTAACCGTGTTTTATTTCCATGAGTAATGAGATACTGTGGTAGGGCATCTTGTCCTGCCCTAAACGAGGCATGCCAAGCCAAACATGAAATGGAATGCCAAACGTTATGTCCTATATGTTTGTCAAGTGTGTGATCTATTTTTTAGAGACCCAACTCAGTACACTGAAATATTTTACTACTTGTGAACTTTAGCTTCTGTTAATATGATTGAAGCAAGTGGAAATGGAAATTGTCAGGGCAATTTAACAAAGAGAGCCTGTAAAACTCATTACATCCCAGGTAGTAAAATCACTTTAGAAGGCACATTCTTCAAACTTGAGCTTTATTCAGTAAACTGCATTGGTGCCTGACCTTTTAAGAGCTTTCCTTTCCCTGGGAGGGAGGAGGGGGAAAGGCCTTGTTGTTCAGAGCTACCTATCTTAAATTATAAACAGCAGCCAGACACGACTCTGTGCTTTAGATCACACGGGATGACGGAGTGTGCAACCGCTCCAAACAGACAGTTAAATGGCCAGCTATTTAGATGAGTTTGATGGGTATTTCATGTAATTGTATACTCCATAAAGCAGTAAAATGCCAATGTTGTGTGCTGGCTGTGTGTTAGCACGAAGTAAATCAAAGTACCAATCACAAGTTTGTAATTCGACTTAATCTTTTCAAGACCTGATGCTTTTGAGAAGCTCTAGATTGATACTACCTAATGGATATGTGAAAGTTAAAGTTACTTTTGGGGCAATAATTCCTGTTAGGTCTCAATTTAACTTGCTAAGCAAATTAGATAAGCTTGTGGAGAACTCTTCAGGACCACGGCTGGATTTCTCCTGCACTGCAGTCTGATCATGCCCCTAAGTGTGCCTCCCGCTGCACTGTCTCCACGCCGGTGTAAATGACTGGCCTTTCCTAAGGTTGTGAATGAGCTGCGAATGCACTCTAGAGAGCAAATTTAAGCGGAGTTTTTCTAGTTGTAAATCTTTTATTCTTCCAGTCATGTATCACAAGTTCTGATTAGTGGAATACATGAAAAGCAAATATGTCGTGGGCTGTGTCTCAGCCAGTTCATTGTTTCTGTGGTTTTCCATTTTCCAGCATCTAAACAATTATGAACTGTAGGGATTGCATTTCCCTGTAGCTATCCTCTGCCTGGCTCATGAGCATGAGTCAGGTTGTTCATTAGTGAGCCCACACACTCAGGGTTTAGTCCAGCAATCTTTGAANCTGTGGTTTTCCATTTTCCAGCGTCTAAACAATTATGAACTGTAGGGATTGCATTTCCCTGTAGCTATCCTCTGCCTGGCTCATGAGCATGAGTCAGGTTGTTCATTAGTGAGCCCACACACTCAGGGTTTAGTCCAGCAATCTTTGAAGTAAATGGAAAGGCTCTCACATATTTATTGGGTGTCACATTGGACATATAGTGCACATTGTGGCATTACAAGATTTTGTCTAATTACATCCTAAGGCTTTTGCCTTATCTATGCAGCCTGTGAGATATTGTTACTTCTGGGAAGTATGTTAGAGCTGATTGGGGGAAATTTTGAAAGGAGGGAACGTTTGTCTGCTCTGCAATTTCATGTTATTTCATGTATTTTTTTGCCTTTGGTGCTACGCATTTTTTATTTCTCCTGGATCTGTCACAATCTTATCTAGAGGTTTCCTGAACATGTTTAATGGAAAGTTGATAAAAGACAAAATAAAATAATAGAAAGTTAAGAAAGGATTGAGAGTGAGGAATAGAAACTTAAGGGAAGGAAACTTTTGAAAAGAAGAACTGATATAAAAAAAGAAATAAGTACTTTTTCTTTCTGGTTTACTATAGGCAGAAGAATTTTCAAATGCATAAATGGTACAGAGTGCTTCGTGCAGAGAGAATAGTCAGGCCCTTAGGTGACAGATGAAAAGCTATGTAAATTCACAGCACTTCTCGTAAGATTCCTTCTTGTGCATGTAATCCACAAAAAAGCTTGCCAGCATGAAGAAATTATGGAAGATGGTTATACATATAGCTACTTGAACTCTGCGGTAGGGTTTTTTTCCATGGAGAAGTACTGATCTTTGTGTATAAATTGTTTCAAATCAAGTGGAAGCTAGTAATAACCCAGATGTAGAGCCTAAGGTGATTCCTCTTTGAAAATTTGGCCTTTTCTCATCCGGAAGAGAAATACTTCTTGCTTTCCAACAGGTGAAGTTTATTCCATTCTTCCTGTACACCTGTAGCACCTCCTCTTCCCTGTTTAAATTCGCTTTTCCAGTGTGTGGCAGTGCCTTAGATTTGTAGCATAGAAAAGAGAGCAATTATAGAAGAAACATTAATCTTTCTGAAGATGCTAGGGCATAAATGATCCACTGTCCTGTGGAACAGGAATGCAGATGAACCCTTGATTGTAGATATACATGGCGTGCGTTAAGATGTTATTTCATAAATGCTTTTTTTTGCTGAAAATAGAAACAGGGATAGTTGGGAATATGCCCTGTTCCACTCATCAACTTGCACACTGTCTGCTGTAACAATACTGCCTTAGTATCTTTGTTTAGTGCCTGGGTGTTATCCTCAGCATTTTAAAAAATACTTAACATATAACACAGTGTGTTTACTATCCATAGCCAGGTAACCTATAACTATTATTGAGGTAGGAAGTAGTTTTGAAAGTTTACATTTCTGTAAGAGAGATTGATGTTCGGCAAGGGAATTTATTTTATGATTAAATAAAGTATTTATTTAAATAGATGGCTTGCCTTCATTTTTTACAGTTGCTTATTTCATATAAAGCAGAGTTTTCCAAAAGTCTTACTCTCCAACCAGCTACAGACTACCTGTGGTTTCTGCAAACTTCACTCTGGAGCTCATAAAAATAATAATGAATTGTTTTACCTTAGTTAAACATTTTTAACGAGTGGTATTTGCCCTGTCATTTCTGAAATGTCAGATTTTAAGGCTAATTATTTCATCTTTAAAAAAAAAACAGTTAATGCTCTGTAAATACTTATTTCAGCAATCGTTTCCTCCCTGCATGCTCCTCTACTTGGCATGCAGGTCAAATGGTGAGGAGAAGGGAAAAAAAGGAGAAAAGATTGCAATTTGGATACTGCACTGTGATTGAATATTAAATCTTAGTCTCTATTTATATACTTTGTGACTATTTTCTCAGCTTTTGCAATGCTATGGTTACATTTTAATTTCTCATCCTTTTTTTTTTGTCCATTTGCATTATTTTACATGTGCTGTCTTCAGGATCATCTTCTACTTAACTGCTTTATTGTTGGCAGCAACTGAATTATAAGTCATTTACAAGACATGTCTGAATAGGCTTAGCAAGAAAAGCCTTCCATCTTTTTAACAGGTTCTTTGAGAAATTGAAACTCAAGCCCTAGTTCAGCAAAATATTTTAAAATACACTGCAATTATAGTATTGTAATTGATCATATTTTTGTTCAGGAGAAGCTGAGCTTAACTGTGTGTTTAAAATGAAGTACGTGAACTGCTCAGCAAGCTTTTCTATCTCTAGCTCAACTCTCTTCTAACTGCAGCTCTCTGATTTTCAGTCCGCTCAGAGCAAGGACAGAATGAGTTCCTCGGGAAATCCCTACCAAGTTGCCCCATAAACACAGCCCCCTTGCTGACGAAAGGGACTGAGGCTGTCCTTGGAGCATGGCGTCATATGCAGTGAGATTAGTCAGTGCACTGGATATGAAGTTTCCANCCTCGGGAAATCCCTACCAAATTGCCCCATAAACACAGCCCCCTTGCTGACGAAAGGGACTGAGGCTGTCCTTGGAGCATGGCGTCATATGCAGTGAGATTAGTCAGTGCACTGGATATGAAGTTTCCAATAAGTTCTGTTAGCCTAGGCAGCAGTTTTGGTTGGTGACTTCTTGGTCATTACGTGTGAGCAAGAGCTAGTCACAGCCTTGCCTATGTGTTTAGACTGACTGTCGTTCCTCCACTACTTAGGTGAAAGAAAATGCATTAGACTGTATTTGGTTTAACTACCTGCAGTAACAGGCAAAGGTATATTTTAGAAATAGGCTGAGGTAATCACATTTACCTGAGGCATCTGGTACCCAGCATGAAGTAAAATGGCACAAATTGCAATTCCAGGAAATTTTTTCCCAGATAGATGGTAGGAATGTTTAAAGGCATAAGACTCAGACCTTTTTGTCTTCAAATGGCATGATTGTGTGTATTGGAAAGCAAATGCAAGTGTTTGATATATACACCATTTTGCTGGTAATCCGAATCTATCAGTAGTAAACTAAAATTATGCATGGATTTATTGTGCAAATGATAAGTAGTCACAAGGAGAATACGTCCAGTGACTCCCTGACATGATTTCCCCTCACAGATTTCACAAAAAAAAAATGATGTTGGCAGGAAGCATGATCCCCTGTTAAGCTATTTGGTTTTATTAGCAAATCACTCATATTTTTATGTTAGTCACTGGGTGTATTTCTCTTGTCCTAGTGCTTATTCTTCCAAGTCACAGAATAATTCCAGGATATGATTAATTGCCGGTAATTCTCACCAATTTTAGTGGGATTTGAAAGCTTTCCGTTCTTTACAAGATGCTGTGTAGAGTGAAAATATCTTTCCTCTCTAAGTGTATGTGTGTATGGGAGGCTAGACCTGTATTTGATAGAAGTACACATTATTGAGCACGTTTATGCATAGTTCTATTGAATATAAATCTATTTCTTGAGTAGCAGTTATTTTGAGTAAAATATTGATCAGCATTAAGGCAGCTTAACTGACTACGTGGTGTATCTGCATCATGCTCACCACTTTCTGATGGAGGTTTCCCTCTAAAACATTGCGGTATTAGGGTTTCAGTAGGCTAGAGGAGTTTCTGCCTGGTAGGGTATACTTGATTCAAACAGACATTGTGCAAAGCAGGGCTTACAACAGTGCTGATTTAAAATATTCAGCCTGCAGTTTTCTGGGGAAAATTTCCGAACTGGTGACTGCGTCATATTTTCTCTCAAAACACTATTTGTTTTCTGTAAACAAAGAGCAGCTTTTGTATAGGTTGTTGAAAGAATAAAGGGGTCTCTTGGCAAATCATTAATCTTGCTTATAATTGCTAGTCAGCATTGTAGTTCTTTTCCATAAATTAGAAGAGGAGAGTTAGGCAAACATCTCGTGTTTCCTGTGGCAGGGAGCAAGAGCAGCATTAATTGTCAGGGGCAAGGACCCCACTGGATGCTTGTTTTAATGTATAATATCTTACGCATTCCTCAGTGGTGGAGAAGGGAAAGGCAGAGACAGATGAGGAGGAAAAGAAGAAGAAGAATTAACTTGGTTTGTTTACTTCATTAGAAAGGTGAAAGACAGGCTTAACTCCTCCCCAGCTTCCATAGGTTAAATGATGATGGCTTTCCTTCTGCTCATCAGTAATGATGCGAACGCCCGTGTTTCCCTCACGCTTTGTTTCTTGTGAGCCCGTGTACAAACACACATCGGTCACAAAGTGAGCGGCCCTGGTCTCGCACCGCAAAGTGGACACTCACACTGGGGGCCGGCAGGGCGAGGACCACAAGGAGCAAAGGTCTGACCCAATCTGGTGGAGACCTTTTATAAATGCCATCATTAAAAAAGGCAGTTGATCTCTCTCCTCCTCCTTGAGCATGTTCATCTAATTATTGTTTTCTCAGGGACACTACTGTGTCACCAAGGTGCAGCTCATGCTATGGGGTGGAAGCTGAGGGATGTTCCAAGAGAGGATTCTCTTTTCATTCCTCCCTGTGTCTGGATGCAGAGCTGTTATTTTGTTCATGTAGAGGAAGTGCCTGAGTTTTCCCGGTGTGACAGTATAGACGGGGAAGGAGGAGACTGCCACTCTCCTTGCCCAGTTTATTCAGGGGCAGGCTGCTTACTCATGGGCTCCCGTGCCCTGGTGCCNCAGCTTCCATAGGTTAAATGATGATGGCTTTCCTTCTGCTCATCAGTAATGATGCGAACGCCCGTGTTTCCCTCACGCTTTGTTTCTTGTGAGCCCGTGTACAAACACACATCGGTCACAAAGTGAGCGGCCCTGGTCTCGCACCGCAAAGTGGACACACACTGGGGGCCGGCAGGGCGAGGACCACAAGGAGCAAAGGTCTGACCCAATCTGGTGGAGACCTTTTATAAATGCCATCATTAAAAAAGGCAGTTGATCTCTCTCCTCCTCCTTGAGCATGTTCATCTAATTATTGTTTTCTCAGGGACACTACTGTGTCACCAAGGTGCAGCTCATGCTATGGGGTGGAAGCTGAGGGATGTTCCAAGAGAGAACATTTTCATTCCTCCCTGTGTCTGGATGCAGAGCTGTTATTTTGTTCATGTAGAGGAAGTGTCTGAGTTTTCCCAGTGTGACAGTATAGACGGGGAAGGAGGAGACTGCCACTCTCCTTGCCCAGTTTATTCAGGGGCAGGCTGCTTACTCGTGGGCTCCCGTGCCCTGGTGCCATAGAAGGACCATGCAGGTGGAAGGCTGGACTTTTCTGTCCCTCTGCCCTCCCTTGTTGTACCTCTGTAGTTTGTTCCTAACTTTTTATAGCGGAAAGCTCTTACTTAGCTGCCTTCCAAGGGCTCTGACTCCACTGCTCACGAAGAACTCTTTGGGTAAGTCAAGTGTTGGGTCTTCTGCTCTGCGTTATAACACAGCTTGTCGGCTCAGGGATTTCACACGCTGGTATGGCAAATACCTTTCTTTGTGTGTATCCCAGGACTGTTACTCTTACAAAGAGCTTTAGATGTATCTTAAAAAAGCACAAGGCAAAATGCTTGTTCAGAAGAGCTTGCGCAGTGCTGGTGCTTGTGGATTAAATATGTGCAGCATGCAGCTATACTGTGCTAGCAGCTCCGACACTGAAGCATTCAGCATTCTCCTGTGGTAAAGGCTGGCGTATTGCCTGCTTCCTTGTATGTTTCTGGACAGGGCATAATGATACTGAGGATGTGACCAAGAAAGCATGCAGCTCCAAACAGTCACGCTGTTACTTTACATGCCAGGCAATAAGGTGTTCTTGACATCAGGTTTTTCCCTTTTCCAACATTTATTTGCCTTGTCTACACTGAAACCTGTTCTGGGAGTTTCCTTATGTTTTATTTTCACACTGTCCGTTAAAGTCTGATGCTCCGTAACAGAAAAAATCAACAACAGCAATTATTCTCAAAAATTAATGGACTTCACACTGAAAGTTGCATGTGCGAATTTCCAGTGTTACTCAGACCTTTTAATACACTACACAAAATTCCACTTTAGCAAAAAAGCAAAAAGTGTTTCTCATGCCACCTGCCTTCTGGACAGGAGCCCTATGACGTTCCTGTACAGTAAAATTTCCCAAACTCCTCTCTGGTTAAATGCCTGTGCAAAGACGCGTGCACCATGGGTACTGCAAAACAGTACCCCAGAATTTCTGAAAGCATGAGAGGCCACATTTTGTGTAGGAGAAGAAATGCTAGCCGTCTTGTTGCCCTGATAACCTTCTCAAGGGCCGCTAAAGTGGCAATCCTCCCTCCCCAGTTTGAAAACTGCTGCTCTCCAGGCTAGGGATTAGCTCCAGCTTCCTGGTGTACAAAGTACAGGTAGTATTCATCTTACAGTTCCTATGTAGTATAGAAACCCGATTGCCTTAAGACAAGAATAAAGACAGTCTTTGTTGGCAGAGGAGTTAATACTCTAAATGATGTTAATAGAAACATAGAAGGCAGAAAAACATGAACATGGGATGGAAGGTAATTCAGAGCTTGGAAAATACTATTTGCATACATCTCAGAGACTGGTGTTCTTTCTGTTTATGTGGTTCCTGAATTCTCTTTCCCATTTTATTCTGTTTAGTTCTTTGGTTAGTTTTCTGGTTAGTTTTCAAGATTAAGTATGTGAAGGACTAGATGGTTATAGAATCGGAATCGGTAGCAGAGAGTGAGTGGATGATTTTATAACATGAACGAACTTCAGGTTCTAGGTGTTTGATCTCAATAATTTTTTCCTAGATTGGAAAGCCCTCTGTTAAATTTCTGTTTCCTATATCGGCACTCACAGGCTGACATCAAGTCACCTCTAAACCATCTCTTTGAAGAATTAAATAAATTGATCATCTTGCATCTTACACTGTGAAGCAAATGCTTTGATCTTTTCATCATTCTTCTTGCTTTTCCCCCTGCAACCACTCTATTTTTTCCAAGTCCTTCTTAGTGTGGAAGCGAGAACTTGGACCTCACAGTTCCAGTATTGTGAGTACTAGAGCCAAAGGCAGAGACAGCGTTGTACTTAGCCGTCCTGTGTCTCCCCTTCATCACGTTAGCCTCTTGGAGCAGCACTACACTAGGAATTCATGTTCATCTTGTCATTTAGCACGACCTTGAGGCTTTGTCAGAGGCACAGCTCAGGGTTGAGCTCACCACCTAGAAAAATCCTCTTTATTTCTTGTTGCTAGATGAAAGCCTGTATGCTTTTTAAATAGCACATTGTTTGGTTATGTTGATGCATGAGGGAGCACACTGATGTCAACTTTTAAATCAGTTTGATCTGGAGCTCTAGTGAGAATAAATAGTTTTGATATTTCTGCTGAAACCAAGAAGTGATAGCGTATCTGGAAAAAAAAAAAAGAGATACAGGTGAAGAGGGAAAAGGGTCATGCATAGGATTGTGTTGGGTTTGTGTGGGTTTTTTTAAACCAATCCATTAATTCTAACAACCTATCTTGGAATATTAGTTTCAAAAGTCAGAGTTTTGGCATTATTTAAGATGGTTGTTTTGCTTCCATGTTTATATAACAGACCTCATGTAACTGAGTATAGAGGGGGGGAAAGAAAATCCTTTGATCCTTCAGCAAAATGTTTTTATGTAAGTAGCCTTCTCATGGTGAGCTCTGGAAGTCTTGACAGATCATTGTCCATCTGTTTTCACAACTTTCTGTGATCACCATCCAGCAAATGCTGTTTAATCTACAGAGAATAAACACTTCCAGAGTTGACAATGTGCTTCCCAGGTGCTGGGGGGCGATCACTCAGCCAGGCCGTTTGCTGAAATGTAGAAAAATGGTCATCCAGAGAAAACAAATATCCGTGGAGACTTTAGGGAAGAATCCCATCTCTTTCATTTTCCGTTCTTTTTAGAAACCACAGACACTTTTGGAAGAAAATATAAAGGTGTTGGTAACTTGTCTTGTGCCGGATGGGCCAGTGCACAAGGAGGGAGAGATGCCGATAACCTTTAGAATTGGCAGCTCCCTTTCTAAGGTTAAAAGAGTGCGAAGGAAACGTGTAAATGTTTGTGCAGAAGGCTAATGAAACGAATTCCCGTAACTGTGTTTCCATTTGGAGCACTGGTGATTGCTGGAAGAGGGATCAGAGGCCCAGCGTGGAAACGAGCTGCTGGTGTCTGGATCACGTCATGGCAAGGAGGCTTCCTAGCTCTGAGCCGCTGCCCTCGTTAGTGCCCTAAGCTCACGTCCCCTCCAAAAAGTTGTGCAGCTAGCACATAGCTGGCCCTCATTACTTGTCATCCCAAATACTGTGCCTGCCTAGGCTAGATTCAGATTAGAAATTCTTTACTGGTTTTCTCACTCTAGGATAAGCTTGCAGGGCTTAGGCTCTCTGGCGCAGAACGTAAGTATTGTACATATGTTTTTATGTTACGGTAACAAAAAGGCATATGCCACTGTTGCTGGCCTAACTACAGCACTGCTAGCTTCTTTGTATCTCACTCTCAATCGTATGTTTTGTGCACCTTTGTGAGTGTTTATATTTGTATTCACAGGATCTTCCTTCCTGGAAATCCAAAGGGCATTGCAGAACCGATGCACCAAACTTCCTGTGGTATAATACTCTGCTTCAAATACTCTGCGCTTCTCAAATACCCAGAATATCCAGGATTCTTTTCTTATCTTTCTTCACAGTTCTTCACCTGAAGTATACAGGACCTTTTATTCCTGGAGAGTTTATTCCCGAAAATGTTCAGAAGACCTCAGCCCCAGGCATTTTTTTGTGGATTTTTTTTTGGGGGGGGTCTCTCTCTGAGTAAATGCTTAGTAAAATAGGTAACATGTGTATGATCCTACCTTTGGGGTCAGACTAGCTTCTCTGTCTCCCTGACATCCTTCCAACAAACACATCACCTGTGTTCAGCAGGGTTTCTGAAGCGGAACGGGAGAGGGGATGAGGCAATTTGGCTTCTCGACTGCGTCTTTGTGGGCTTTTTGGAAGGAATGTGACGGGGCTCTCCTCTTAATCAGTCCTCGAGTACATAAGAATAAATCTTGTCCAAACATGTGCCTTTCTCTCGCTGTGGTGGTTTCAAAAGCAAGTTGCCCTCTAAGCTAGGATTCCTTCTGTGTTTTCTTATCCCATATTTAAGGCTTGGCGGTTTGAAAATGTAAGTGAATGTTTCCCATCTTTGCCTCTAATCCATAGACATCACATATCATCTAAGCTGCTGAAATTACTCAGTGTAGTAAAGAACCACCCCCCCACCCCCAACTGGCCTTCTTTCATGGATGAGCTAGGCCAACAGCACTGCCTGCCAGCAATATCCATCACTGCCAAATGCGAGTCTACTGGATGAGGAGTAGTAGGTTCATGAAGTATTTTGCCACTACAGTTCAAGCAACTGAATACGAGTACTGGCAGCATCACATTGCAAGGGCATTAAGTGATGAGAGCTGCTCCTTCTTAGAAAACTACTTTTAAAATGGACTGTAGAGCTAGCTCTGGACTGAAGGGTCTTGTGTATCTGACTGACAGGCTATATAAACTAACTGGCCAACGTAAGATGTAAAAGCTGGGAAAACTCTGTCTCCTGAATGTGACTGAGTCAAGTTCAGGGTCAGCACACTTATGTTCTGGACAAGGAGAGTCGTACCCATTCCTTGCTGCCTGGAAACACCAAACAACTGAGATTGCTGCGGTTTGTTTTGGTTTACTCATCAAACTGGGAGATACAACTAGTTTTTTCTTATCACGCCTTAGGCTCCTTAGAACTGCGTCAGCTGTTTCCATCTTGCTAATTATCTTTAGTAAGGGAAGATAATGAAAATTAAAAAATAATTCCTGCTGTCATTTTGTTACCCGTATGTATTTTTCTAGCCTGTCATGATTTTTCATTAATCTAGAGGATATTCTCTATTCACCACTAAGAAGTTCAAAAGCAGTGATGAACAAAGATTTCAGTGAATTACATCACTTCAGAACAGACCTTTGAGGTTTAACTGTGAGGCCAAAGTCACAAGGTACTGGTTTTGACACAAGGTGCTTTATCATCTGCAGAGCTTAAATTCTGTTTCTTCTTTGAAAGCCAGGAGATGCCTGCTGAGAACTGGTTTATGTCAGGTTGACCTTACCAGCAAGAGGCACTGTAAGCAAAGGTCTTTGAAAGGGGTGCTAATGAAACACTTATTTATTTACCACTCTGTTACTGATAGTACTTTGAGACATAACCTCCTTGCAGAACCTCACCAGGTTCATATAAGGGTAAAGGAAAGAATAGGGGAAAACTACTTTGTCTTGTCAGTGCATACTATGTAGATTTAATATCCAAATAATTATATATGTATATATATATATACGTACACACCTAGCTCTAGAAAGAGAGGACTCTTTAATAATGTTTTAACTAAATTATTTAGAATGGTAAAATGCTTTCCGGGTTTCAGAGCTCTGGTGTGGGATATGTCACCTCAAAAATACTCTGAAGCATGGAATGTAGTGTTGAGTATGGAAACATATCTGTGTCTGATATTTCAGATTTTGGTCCTTCTCTCCAGGCTGCCGGGGAGTGGGTGACATAGTGGATAGTACCAATGCCCTCGGCTGAGAGGCGACATAGCCTACTGAACTCAAATTTGGGTTAGCGTGGTTCCTGTTCTTTGCTCTGTTACTGGTCTGCTGTGTGACACTGGTCAGCTAATTTCTTCTCATTATCTTTGTTACTCCCTCTAGCTTTTTTTCACATTTGATAATTTTTGCCGTCAAACACTTCCTTACTTTCTGCCTGTGCAGAACATGGCACAGAGCAGTGCTGTTCTGGGCTTCAGTTACTGTGGCATAAATACAAGTGAAGAGAAAGAGAGAAGCACTTCTCTCTGGTTGTTACTCAGTGCTGTTTCCATTGCACTGTAGGGGATACTGTGGCCAGGTTGACATGAAATTTGGAAATAGATAGAAGGGAAAAGAAAAAGGGGTTTTCTCAAAGTGATCCCCCTGCTCCCTCGGCATGGTGTGGATCCTGCTGTTGGGAAGCTAGATGTTAGCGTCCTGTGTGAGATGGAGCTGGTGGCTCTGCTGGTAATACACCTGCTCGAGTGCTTTTTGCTGGATCCCAGCCCGAACAAATTGTGAATTCCTTATCCTCTCGTATCTACATTACTGTGTGCTTCAGAGCTGGAGCAAGGCATTTTAGTGTCCAGGATAACACCTTGTACTTGGCAGCTCTCCTGCTCCCCCCGCGTGGTCTCCAGAGTGTCAGCACCTGGGATGGGGGAGGCTCAGGAAGCAAGTACCAGCCGCAAGGCAAGCTGCTGCAGCCCACCTGCACGGCTGCCTGGCTCCGGGCCCCGCCGCTGCCGCCGCCGCTGCGCTGTTCTCCCCTCTGTCTTCATTTGCAGATAAACACAAATGGTCAGGGAGGTCATTGCTTTTGCTGTTTAAAGGGGACTGCTCTCATTCCCTATGTGAAAATGTTTGGGCAGTGGCCAGAGGCAGGTGGCTGGGATATTCCCACGATCCAGTTTGGGTGCTCCTTCTGTCCCTGGCCCTGTCTTCTCCCCGGAGGTTTCCCCGCCCTGCCCCAAGCTGTGCTTCTGTCAGCATCAAAAATTCTCAATCTTCTACGCAGTCACTACTTCTGAAGAGGAAGCTTTACATGGCGTGATCTTATTTATTTAGACTGGTCCCAGATCTACCATTATAGTTGATCCATTTATGCAGCAGCCCTGCAACTTCTATAGTTTGACAGTAAGCCCTTGTAGGTATGTCTACCTCCAGGAAAGCCTTTGAGATGATTGGAATGTAATTAAAAAGTGAAGACCAGATGTTTCTTCCCAAATTATGTTTTCAAGATTGGAACACTCCTTTCAAAAGGGAGAAGAGGGAAGAGAAACAAGAGGAAAATTCTACTGCTCTGCTTTAACAAGGGAATTTCCTAAAGAATATACAAGAAAAATCTGGATTTTGTTAATTCTTTTTTTTTTTCTTCCACACTGAAGTTTGTAAGCGGCTTGAAATGGTAATAAAACAAAGTGGACTTTCCGTTCCATTGTGCAAAGCCAGCAGATGTGTTTTTCCCCAGTGCACCTGCTTTGTTGCTCAGCCTTTCCAGAGAGAAAAAAAAAAAAAGAAAAAGCTGATTTTTTTTCTGGAACAGTGCTTTACTAGTATTTTTTTTCCTGTAATTTGCCGCAATGAGAATGTTTTCTTGGGTATACTTTTGAAAATCCTTCATTCCATTCTATGAAGGCGAATAGAGAAGTGGAGGAGTTGGGGGAGAGAACCCACATAAATCAGAAGCAAAAGAGAATGTTTGAATAGGTGCAAATCCTTCACAGTAAAACTGCCAAGTAACACATAATGTCAATGTAGTTATAGCGTGGAACTGGCAAATTAGACAAGATAAGCTCCTGCCATCTTTAAACAAGCCACTTCTATACAGACAGAAGGATTATTGGGTAGGTTGAGGTCTCTTCTAAGTATTTAATTTTATTGTGTGGCCTCTGTTTTATGTTGTCCTTGTACAGTCTTTGAGAAGAAAAAGCCCCATCAGAAAGATTTTTTTTATTTCCAGGGGGGGTACGATGATGCTTTGTGACTTGTAGATGGCAAATATGTGGGCAAACTTTACAGGTATTTGCTTACCATCTTTATAAAAGGTTAGGTATAGATGTGTTATGTATCTTACCAATTTAAGCTGACTTTTAAAATTCAAGTGCTACTAAAGTTCTACAAACCAGTTCAGAACATATGAAATCTACTTTATGTCCAATGAGTATGTTTTTCATTACTCTAGGCAGCACACACGTTTGCCGTGACCATGAAAGAAAGAGATCTTGGTTAATGGTCACTGGGACCACATTGCTATAAGCTGTATTTCAAAGCGGGACCTACAATAACGGGTTTTTTTCATGGTTTTGGTGCTTTCAGGACATGTTCTTTATGAAAGCTATTATGTTCTCGTTAATAAAACCAGCAATCATAAAGGAACTTTTAGCAACTGGATCAATGTGGTGTTTTCTTAAACTGATGCTCCAAAACATTGAACATTTCTGCCCAGACCTGGGGGCAGCAGTAAGCGGTCAACCTTTCTATCCTTAACTAGACTCAGCGTGGACTGGAAGGTGTTGTATGCTACCTTCTTGGGCATTGCTGCTAAGAACAATGCTGGAGTGAGGCAAGGGGACCAAAATTATTTCCGATCCTGATCTTCATTCACGTGCTTCATCTTTAGATCAGCATAATCCTGATAAATTTATTAACAGACAGAAAAATGGGTTCTGTTGTTTTCAACTGGGCAATGGTTGCTGAGCTGAGCTGAGAACTGTACAGCTTTGCCCAAGTCCAGCATTCAGTTTATGTCTACAGTAAGAAGCAGTATGAACTAATGGGAGTTCATATGGGAGCAGATGTGGGCAGAGAAATAGTGGTGCAGAGCTGACATCCACATTGTGCATTTCAGTAGGGTTTTATTTCACACTGGTTTTCATCAGATCTTGTAAGACTGCATGCCTGGTAGTGGTGGAAATATATCAAGTGTAGACCTGAACTGAACTTCTGGGTAAATTTAATCTGAAAAGACCTGGTTTCCTGTGCTCCACAACCACTCTGTGATATGAACCAGCATATGGCAAGTGGGAATAATTAGGAAATTTGCGTCAAAGACACATTCCTGATTAACACTAAAATGCAAATGCAGATGCAACCTGAATGAGCTTTGTGCCTGTTTATACTCGGACTACTTTGCACCTCTTGGAAAATGTGAAGGAAACAAGTGAGAGTAGATTAGGCTATGGGAATAATTGCACACTGGGTAAGTGAGAATCAAGGCTAGTAATTGCCTTAATTCATGTTGTAAATAACTTCATACAACCATTGTAGGAAAAAGAGCTTAATAGAGTGAGTGAATTGTTTTATAAGGTTAAAAGAAAATACTGGATTGTCTCTTCCCTCTATCGTTATCTGTTCATTACAATGCAAACTCTGTTTTTTAGTTACGTGAGCCCTTGATGCGTGATGGCCCTTTGGAACAAAACTCCTCCTCAATTTATCCTTATAATACCGTGGCACGTACTGTCTGGAATAACAGTTATCTAAAATAATGGAGAAGAAAAAATGTAACCTACAGTTTGGATTACTTATAAAGTATCACTTCAGTGATGTATGAGTGACTATTATCATGGAGTTAATGTTTTCTTCCTTATTATAGTGTCTGCCACTGTGTCTAATGGAACGGGATCTGGGCTGAGGACCCACGGAGTTCAAAGCATGGTGTGGCGCAGCCTGGGCTAAGGTGCTAAGTGCTCATGTTGAGAAGGGTTGCAGGTTCCTGGACTCAGGCACACAGGCGGATTTAATATACATTTACTAGACGATTGCTGTAAGGGTTTTGTACCTTACATTTTAAGGATTTGGGGAGTTTTGTAAAGATGGGGATGTCCAGGTGCTCAAAGGGCAGACAATGAAGTGTAGTTAGGTGTCCTGCACGGTGCCAGAGCTGCTCAGTGGCAGAGAGGTAAGCAGAGTTAAGATGCCTTTTTCATCTGGCCTCCTTTCTTAAGTAGACTAAAATACTTTTGCAAATTGTAGCTATTTATAAGAGATTCTCCTCTGGACTCTCTCTCCTTAGATTTGCTCTCATGGCAGTCCCCTGGCTCCCAAAAACTGTGCTCTAATCAACCTCCTTGACACGTCTATCATTAAATGGGGAGACAGGAGGCTGAAAAAGTGAAAAAGATGATAAAGTAACAAGGAGGCCTTCAAAATAGAACTCCAAAGTCTCTAGAGCCACTCCTGACAGAAGATTGGCAATTCCTGAGTTCTCAGGATTAAAAAAAAAAAAAGTGAACAAAAAAAAAAAAGTCAGATATTTGCTTGTTTTATGATGGTTGGCTGCTACATCTGTTCTTCCCCTGGTATTTTATATCACTGCTGTAGATTACTGTGGCGGAGAGTATCGCCGTAGACCTCCGTGTCATCTGGAGCTTCACAGTCCTATCTTAGAATGTAAAATATTTTTAAAAGTGCAAAACCAGTCTGAACCTCCTCCTTCTCTTCCTCCTCCATCTCAGCTCCAGTTGTTTCTGCTCTACCTCCTTATCTCTCTCAGCTTGTTCCTTCCTCCGCAACCTCTTTTAGTCCGAGACGCTAAAATATCTGCTGAGCAAATTTTGATTATGGTTTGGAAAATACATGTTTTGCAAATTGTTGAGGGAGAGAAAAAGGGGTGCCCTCTGCTGAATTTCTGGCTGCTTTGGGAAATAACCAGTCCCAGATGCTTAATGGAAGAAACCTGAGAGCTTCCAAACCTCCTCAGTGCCACCAGTTTCATTGTACACGACAGTGCCAGTGCGGGTATGCGTTGTCAGCCTGCTAGATGTGTTAACCCTGCAGGAAGAAACCTAAAATAAATCAGAGTTGTAAGAAGATCAGTATCTGCTTTAGTATTAATATCTTATTTATTTGTAGTAGATCGCTCGGAGGAAGGCTTTTGGTTCCTCTTTGTGCAAAACACGTTGGGTGGTAGAGGACAAAGGGTATCGCAGGAGGGCCAGTGGGTGCTCGTCCTCCTCCAGCGGTGCTGATGGAGCCCGTGGCAGGTGCATGTTGCCATGATTTCTCATCTCTTGCTTGGCCTGGGGCTGCAGTGCCCTGCAGGAGCTGGGACCACTGCACTTTCCTTTCCCAGGCCACCATGCAGAAGGAGACGCAACTCCATCGGGGGTGCCCTACCTCTGCTTCTTGGCAGCGTTTTGTGGCTTCAAAATCTTTCACTGGAACCATATGGAAAACCAGGATTATGCCAGACTGTCTGGCCTGTTTTGTTAGGGTTTTTTTTTTTGGGGGGTGGTGGTGGTAGTTTGTTTGTTTAATGCTTTTGCTGCAAATTGGGAGAAGTCCTTCGCAGCTCTCCTACAAGCATGCTGCCAGAAAATGACATGGGTGCCATGACATGGAGCCATGCTGCTGGGACTGCCTGGCTTCCCAGCTCTGCTTTTTAGGGGCTTTTATGTGCAACCTCAGCTATTACCACCAGCATAACCTTGCAGCCTGTCCTGCCCGGGGTAGGGATGCTGACTTCAGCCTCCCAGGCTGGGCCATGTTTGCCTCTCTCACCTAAAGTCTGCTACAACTTTGTTTGCTTGGATAAATGGGCACTATCTTCCTATCCTTACCTGAAAGTTTATATAGATATCTACGACAAGAGGATTTGTCCTCTAATTTTAAAATGTAGATTTTTAATAGTCTGTGCAGCAGGTTGAAATCTGTTGCCTCCTGGTTTTCCCGGTATCCTTTCCAGCCTTCAGCCTCTTGGTTACAGCCTGTCTTGGGACAGGGTTGTGCAATTTTTGCATATTTGGATTTTAATACCCCGAGCAGGAACATGTGTTGGTGATTATCTCAGCAGATCTGGTTTGGGCTCGGCACCTGCAGCTCTGTGCCCTCTGGGAGCACCGTAAACAGTGACCGTCATAAATGGCAAAAAGCTTGCTTTTAAACCCAAGTAGTAGTCCCTGAGTACCAAAACGCTGATGCGGAGACATCTAAATGAAAAGTGCACGCATATGCCTTCTCCTTTAAGTTTTAGGAGAAAGCCAAATTCCTTCAGATTTTCTGTGGTCTCTGCCACGCGCAGTCTTGAACAGCACCTGAAAATGGCTTTCTGCTTCCTCTCCCCTTCCTACCAAATATTTTAACTGCTATTTTCCCTGTTAGTCTCTAAACTTTCAATACTTGCTCATGCGAGCTTGTGCTTGCACTGGAGATGAGATGCAGGCCCCCCAAAGGTGATCACGCTCCCCCACGTATCTTGACATGGCTGGTTTGAACTCTCTCTTGTGTTAAGCTAAACCAAGGCAGTCGGAAGGTACCTTTGAATCATTTAATCATTTTAATGGTCATTGCTGCCCATGTTATGTGTGCTGCTTACAGCGTTATTCCCCAGCGTGTCTGTGCCCACTGCGGACCCAAGACTTTGCCTCCCAGAGCCGTGTGCTAATTAGCAGGTTTTTTTCTGATGGGATCTACGTAGAGTTGATCCGGGCTCAGCCAGTGACAAGGTTAGTGGTTGGCAGCCGGAGAGCCGCCAAAAGAGGACTGTAAAATGAGCATAGCCTAATGAATGTACAGCTCTTCTGCAGCCTGTGGTGGGATTTTCAGTGTGCTGAAACACAGGAGATATGTTGTTTATCTTCATGTGCTGTGTTCATTACCTGTGTAAGATTGCTCACGAAGCACTTCTAAGAGCTTTCAGAGAAGTAAATTTTGCCGGAACAATGACTCAAAGCTTTAGTCTGCTAAGAAACTTTAATGAGTGTATGTTTGTTTACTGTGTTAAATTATTATTCGGTAATGGAAGAAAATAGGAAATGACTCAGACTGCAATAAAATCTACCTTTTTTTTTTTCCCCAATCGCAGCAAATGCATTGCATAGCAGTTGGTGGTTTATAAGTAAATAAATAATGAAAGATGATATTCCAAATAAACCCGCTTTGTTTCGTGTTGTTTTCAAAATGTCAGTGCAGGATGTCTATGGATAGGTAGCAGCAAAGGGAGAGACCTTACAGAGGTGAAACACGGGCAAGCTTTGATCTCAAAATCTTTTTCTGATTTTTTATTTTATTCCTATGCTTTGTGGTTTGCCCCTTTCAGAGTTCTTATCCATTCTCCTTGTTTATGAGGGGATTTTTTTTTTTTGTTTGATTCCTATGTGTTTGCCTGCAAAACATTACCAGTAAGCAGAAACTAATTGTCTGCACTGTACAACTCTCCTGGGACTTGGAGCTCCTCGAAGTTCACTTGGTTATATTGCTGGTTTTCTTTCCATTTTCAGAAAATTTGACTGTGATTGCAAAGGATTTGTGTAGTAGCCATAATACATTCTATATGATAACCAGAATATTGAGATCCCAAAGCAATGGAAATAACGAAATGTTTGTAAAGGACAATGAGTGGCTACTTTCTGAGCTGAAAGATGTGACTATTATGACAAATAACATATGCCACTGTACTAGAAATTAACTCTGACTTCAGCGTCACAGAAGATACTCGACCTGCTTGATTTATTTTGCAATGTGTTGTGTGAACAAATTATCTTTGTCCTGATCATATATATTAATCTGCAGTATCATCTGACTAGTTGCTGTATTCTTTGCTGAAATATGTTAGGTGAATCTATTTTCGTGAAGAAATTCTGGTTATCAATGTCCTAAACATTCCAATACTTCAGTTTACTGGTGAAGTCCTTCCAAGTGCAGTTTTCTGAATGCAGAATCTATGAAACTTCAAGTTATGTGGACTGTTTATCAGTTTTCAATGTTTCTGCCTTCTTCTTCCTGGACTTTAAAAACTTGTTGTACACCTGTCTTATTTCTCTGTGGGACCCTTCATCATGGATCTCACTGGACCACCTAACCTCACTTTACTTTGGAACTTAAAATGGTAGATAAATATAGTGGTGAAAATTATGAGGTTTTTTTGACCTTACCAAAGGGGGAGTCCCCTGGCTCCC
>VZSC01014557.1:117528-130579 GCA_013398225.1 Steatornis caripensis
AACCCTGTAGAAATATGTTCAGAGAAAAACCCCTACATCTTCCAAAATGAATTTTAATAGGGACAGAACCTCTGTTCTTCAGAACAGTTAATAATTCAGAGCTTAAAGAACTCATTCAGTTTTTGGTGACTGGGGTTTAGTCCTGTGTCAATCTAATTTGAATCAGGGTCTCTTACGTACCAGGTGATTGCCCCCCCGCTCAAATTATTTGCTACCTTGAAAGAAGCCTCTTTCATTCTCTCTCACTCAGACCTTTCCCACCTTGTATGAATAACTGAATAATCATTAGGGCAGTGCAAGAGAGCAAAGCTATAGCCTGCTAGGTATCAGGGATGTAGGGCCTCGAACCAAGAGCTCCCACATCCTGCTGGAGAAGCCCAGGGTCCCTGTGGGACCTCGTGCTGTCAGATTGTGCCCCATGCTTTCATGTTCTTTTCTGGTTCGGGCAAAGGCAGGATAATCCACCAGCTATTCTTACTGACCTGCATTCTCATCACTCCCTCAAAGAGACAATACAATGGGCGGCATAGCCATCACTGTATAGGTTTTCTTACTAATATTCTGTGTACTTACTGTAAGACATACTACTTAATCCACAGAGATACGCTGTTGCACTTCTGGCTCTCAGGCTTCCTTCTTTTGTACAAGGCAAAAAATAGTGTCTTCCCATCGTAAACAATGCCTGTTGTTTATCAGTAGCTTTGATTGTCCGAGACTGTGCAAAAACCTGCCATCAAGCCCATTTTGTTTATAATTAAACCTAAGCTTATTTAGTGGTCAGGGAGTCTAAGCGGGGTTTTTTTGTTTATTTTTCTATACTAACTCAGTGATAATGATAATAATGGTAATAATGAGAATTAATCTGTGCCTTCTTCACTGAAATTCACTTAACCAGTGTAGAGCACAGATATGGAGGTTTCAGTAGATAAAAAGCAGAAATGCTAGAGAGAAGAAATCTATGTTCCCATAATGCGAGGCAGGTGTCAGAGACCCAGTGCAGACTTCTTGCTATTCAGCTTTCAAGATGAGCTCTAGACCTTCCGAGTTAAGCAGTGGCTTCACTGAAGGTAATGGCAAAACTCCCGTACATTTTGCTCCGGTTTTTATAAAAACTGGCTCTGCACCATCTTGTGTCATTTGATCCTGACCTTAAGATGAACACCATGGAGACTTTATTATTTGTGTTAGAGTAGTAATGGATCGGGCCCATGACCCCACTAGGTCCTGTACAAATCAAAAGAAGAGAGCAACCCTTGGCCCAAGTAGTTGAAGAGATTCAGGTGGGAGACAGCAGGTGGTGAGAGACATGGGATAATACTCATCATGCACTGGAGGTTGGCCTCGTTGTTGGAGGTGTTACGGCACCTTCACTGCCATCTCTGTATGCCGAGATGTTTAGGCAGGATTTTTCCCACTGCTTGAGGAAATGTTTTGCCTAGATGTTACTGCATTCTAAGAAATGAAGCTACTAGAATAGTTTAGTAGGAAGAGAAAATCCTGGATTTTTAGGCTTTGTTAACTAATGTTTTCACGTGACTGTGGCAAATGACTCAGCAAGAAGTGAAAATGTCAGTAGTTCGATGCTTGTTTACATAGCATTTTCCTGCCAACTCTTTTTCTTCCTATACATCCATTCATAAATAAATGCCCCTCAAAGCTGAGGACATAGTAGAGATCAAGCTTGTAAGAGAAAACCTGCTGATCTCAGCCCATTTTGACTCCAGTCTGCCAGCTCTGTCCCATAGCTGGCAAGTGCACAGGACAAAATGTAAAATGAGAAAGTAAAGGGGGCTGTAAAACCTATCAGATCATGCGTACTGGGGCAGTCCGTCTTGGACAGACGCTAAGTTCGTTGTACATGGAGATGCAGATTCAAGCTGCAGGTAGAGTTGCGGTGGAGGTGAGTCTGAGTGTGGCTGGGTCAGGCTGCCCTACACCATTTCCCTGAGCCCAGCCTAGCCTGGGCCTCCTCTTTTCACCTCAAGACGGCTTCACTGTACTCATTTGTTCTTACATTATGGAAAGGGCTATTTATTACCATCAGCTCAGGAAATGACCTAATGTGGCCTTGTAAGGCAGAATTAATTTGCAATGATTCCAGTTGAAAGTTGACCGTCTTCCAACTTAATAACTGGAGAACTGTCAGCTGCCTTTGAAGTTAATAGCAGTTGTGATGTTGAAATAGAAATTTTCGTAGAGGAAAGCAAAGTTGACTTGAGTTGGGTTTGCAGCGTGTAACGTTTTTCTCAGTGGAATAAAGGGAGAGGGGAGTTTAGCTGTAAAACAAAGGGCATTTATTTTGTGTTTAAAGAGAACTTTTACTACACCGTGCCTTTTAAATACAAACTTAGCAATGATGTTTGCAGTGAACATTCAAGCTGAAAATATTTAAAATGTGAGTGACTCTTGTAAGCTGTGTGTTTTTTCACAGCAGGGACCACACACTGCAAATAAATGCAAGCCTATTTTGGCTATACCACATCTCGCCCTGGGATGCAATTTTCTGCAAAGGTGTATGAAGCCCTGTTTTAATTAGTTTTTCCTTAATGATCAGAGGAATGGCTCAGCTGTAGGATGAATAACGGATTTATTGCTCTAGATGCAGAGGTTTATTATTACTTTTTCTCTTTAAGTTACGTAAACTTTAACAAATTGGTCATTTTGGGTTATCAGCAAACAGATCGTGTGTATGCGTATGAATGTGCAAAATGTAGCTGTTCCTAATTTAAACTAGAGTTTATTACTGCCACTGGATCTGCTTCGTTGCTGCTAATGAGGTTTTAGGGATCCTCATAATGTAACAGCATGAATAACCTTTTGTTAAAATAAGGCCACCCAATGTACGTGAAGTGGTGGATACTATTCATGTTATTGGTTTAGTGCATTTAGTTCTCATGAGAGGACTGGATGATAGCCCTTCAAATTGAAGAACCGTCACTCCCCAGTGCGCATAAGAACAGATTAAACCCCTTCTTCTCCTGCTATACTGGCTCTACTCATAATCCCACTTGATATTAGCCAAAATGTATTAACATCTGATAGTTGTTAGGCACTGTGAAAGGTGTTGGTGGTTTCCGTTGAACTCATGTTGGACAGGTGTCCACATCAGAGAAGACCTTCATTGCAGTGAGCACAAATGCATGTGATCCTGAACGAGCCCAAGGATGAAAGCCAAGAGAAATGGAGTTCCCTTGCTGCCACTGCCAGGAAAGGTTTCCTTCAAATGGCATTATCAAAGCAGCCTCAAAGGGGGAAGAGTTACAGTGCAATTAAGGAAAAGCTGACTATTTCAAGTTTTAGTCAAGGTTTTATGAGTGCTTGACTGCATGTGCATGTATCTATCCATCTGAGAAACAGCATAGACAGGTGAATAATGTATTTGTACTTATGTCAGCATTAACTTTATATTAATCCATCTCTCACAGGTCATTTTCTGCCATTCCAATTCCCTGAGCAACCTTAAACAAATGCCATTTTGCCTCTGTAGTCAAGGAGTCAAAGATGTTTTTCCTTCCTTTCCTCAGATAAAGAATCGTTTATTAAAAGATGAATCCAACCCCTTTCTGTATTGATTTTAATCCCACCCCACTGAGTAGTGATCAGAACATATTTATACCCAGTAGCCCAAAGTTATCAACCCAAGGCTCTGGCCCATCAGCAATTTTCTTATGCATAGTTTTGTAAGAAATCTCATAGCTCTGGGATCACTGTGGGTGAGGGTACGTGATAGATCATGCCTTCAATGGATACAAATCAGCCTGGCTCTATTGAAGCGAACGGAGAGTTGAGGTTTTACACCAGTTCTCTGTTATGTGCAGATAGGCCCTAATTGTTGGGAGCTTCAGTTTTCTGTGGGAACTTAGTTTTCTGTAGCATTCAAAAGACATATCTAAATGGCAAGATCTCTTCAAGGTGCCGTGTTGCTAATCTCATTTCTGGTTGACTCATAACATGAAGATAACAAGTTAGCATGTATTCACAAATAGAATTAACATAAATACCTGAGCATATATTCCCTTTTATTGCACCTTGATAGAAAGGATCTCAAAATACTTACTGTCCATCCCGTTCTGCGAGATTGGAAAGGGTGAATTTGAACATTTTGGTCAAATTCTAATTCAAGAAACCCATTATAATTTCTCTGCTGTTTTCCTTAGGTAAAGTGTCACTCACTTCTTATCCAAACTTGCTGTTTGATGTTGCTGGGCACTGTAAATTAGCCAGTTCATTTTCCTTCCAAGGTGGTTCTCTTTCAGCCATAAGTGAGAAAGACAAATGATTCTTATCTAGTTTTACAAAAAACAGAACCTGTGGGTGAAAAAAAAAAAAAAAGCAATTCTCTAGATAAATAGGTCCATATCGTTAACTTGATGAAGTTTGTTATTCTAACTATTGTTGCGAGTCCTTGGAAATATTATTCATATCAGATATGATAAATATATATTACTATTGTAAGTAGAAGCTATGTAACAGTGGTTTGTTTCTTCACATTGGCTTTTGCTCTCTACATTTATAGTTCACTGTTTCAGCTGCTTATCTGCTCTCTGCTTCTTTACCATTGTCGTTTATAACTACCCCTTCCCCATTTCATCGGAAAATAATCTTATATAAGTGTAAACTACTTTTACAGTTTAAAACAAATTAAAAAATTAAACAACCATTAGATGGCAAAAAAAAAAAGAATGCAGATATAGCTTTACAGCTTCAAATGTCTTTGATATTCTGACATGCGTTATCAGAGATGTTCCACCTTTTCTTTGGCTTCAATCTTCTCTTTCTTGTACAAACTTCAAAAAGATAAAATTTTCAACACGTTGCATAAATTTGGCAGCGAGACCAGATGTACAGAAAACTTTGCCTTTATTTACTGGCTGTGGAAAGACTCCAAATATGTCAGTATTGCGTAACTTAATGTGAGAAGGAAAAATACTGGAGTGTCTAAGACGTCAGCTTTTGTGCCTTATTCCAAATAGCAGCCTTCTTGAAGTCCGCAGGAAAAAACCAGTGGTGCTGTGGCACCTAGTGGGTGCCTCAGTGGGGATAGCTGGTTTGCTGCTAGTACTGGGTTACAGTGGGGCAGCAAAGCCCCGCTGTGTAAGAGCCACCAAAGACCATTCCCCTCTGCCGTTGAGGATGATGGGAGACTCATCACTATTTTCAGCTGAATCAAGATTTTGGCTCAGGTTTGGTCTGCACCCGTTGCTATCTTTCAGAAGACTTTTTCCTTCCAGTGGTCACTTCAAGAACAGACACCCATCTTACCAATCCTCTTAAGCCAATGTCTAGTGTTTTGCTCGTTCTATCTTAGGTTTAAGAACTTACTGAGGAAAAACCTCTTGCTGAAGTCATTAGATTTTCTGAATGAAGACAGTGTTTTTACCTTTGATTTAGTGTTAATTGTTTCAGAATTAGAAGTGCTGCAATATATTTAGGTTTTTGTTTGCACTGAAGTAAATTAACAAAGCAATTATTGCCACCCCTTGCAATTTTAGCACAAATCTTGTGCTTTTCAGGTGTTTGTTGAAAAGCCTCAACGTGAAAGTCTCAGCTTTTATGTAACCAGGAAAAGGGCAGTACATTTTTAACCTTCGTCGTTGCTTGTATGTAAATTGAAAGTATGACATCATAAGGACTCATTGAATCAAAGAAGTCCATTTTGGATTTTATACTTCTTGACATGTTTAAACTCAAAGTTTTAGTTCCTCTCCTGGTTTGGGTTTGTTTTGGTTTTGTTTTGTCAGCCAGTCTCCCGAGATTCAAACATACAGATTTGGCAATAGTAACATTATTTGTATTTTGGGAACTAGTAGTTCAACTTTCCAGTCTGGTCAGATAACAGAGTTAATGTCAAGCTCTTCAAGGAGAAAATAGAGGAACCCGATACCATACATCTACCTGTTACTCTTTTTAACAACATGTGGTGCAGTACCAGTTAGAGGAATTCAGGAATATGAAAAGCTTTTGCTTCCCACATTAAGCAAATGTGGAAGACCCAGCTCCTTTCCTGGACTGAACAGACCCGCGGAAGGACCATGCGAATGAGGGACTTGTTTCTTGGTAAGCAGAACTTTGAAATGTTCCTTCTTCCTTCCTTTAAAGCGTAAATTGATTTTGCCCTTCCATTAAGTAATCGGCCAGACGAGTATTCAAAGCCTTGTGATTCCCATTTATCAAATCAAATTGAATGTTTCTGACCAGGTTTATCAACTAGGTATGTTTAATCAAATTTAATGACATTTTCAATGAAATAGTAAGTGCACTGGGCATTTTTCTTATTGGTCCAGAAGAGGTAGAAGAGGCATTTACATCCTTTGAACATGAAAAGCACTTGGTGTCAGTCCCTGTTTGTTATTGTGGAACATGACAGTTATCTGAAGAAAACCAGCAGGATTTAATCTGACAGCCCAGTAAGGGAAGAGTGCCACCAATCTAATTATCCGGTAATCTAGTCAGAATGGGAGTAATTCTAGGCCTTTCTCAGTCACTTAATCGTATTTCCCATGCATTAGCAACTGCACATGCAGAGCTTTTAGGGATAAGCTCTTAGCTCACTGTAGCCCATGGTAGACACCAGAGGAGCATCATGTCGTTGATATTGTTTGTTGTCGGGTTGTTATGTCTAAATTATGCTGAAGTGTTTCTGTTCAGATTTGGTTTCGCTCTGTGAGATAACCCTCTGTTGATAATTTCTCAGTTCACCATCAGTCATTAACTACAACAGATACTTTTTTATTTTTGGTGTCCCAAGATGGAGGAAGAGTCCCAAGATGGAAGAAAAGGGGTTTTGTCCTCTGCCATTGTTAGTACTATCCAAAACTGTCCTTCTTCCATCCATTTTCCTTCCCCCTAATGCCCGCAGTATGGTAAACTAAAAGGCATAATGAATAAAAAAACCTCCAGACCCTAATGTTTAGCCAGAGATTGTCAAGTTATCTTCAGGCCAGGTGTCAAACAACATAACGTATCTATTGCATAGAAGGTGGGTTGGAGGGATTATTCAGGGAGAGAAATTCATTTAGTTTGTGACAAAAGTTCAGAGGTCTGGGTTTTCTGCTTTTGTTGTTTTTTATTTAACAGTGCTTAAGGCTTGATTCTGCTGTTTGCTAGTTGTGTGACAGGCACATTTATCCTGCCTGTCATTTCTCCCCTCCACATTTTATTGTCAAGCCGGGGGAGAAATTATTTCATAACTCTGTCCTCAGAGGTATAACTTGCCAGCCTGAAATATCTACTTTGGATTGTAAGTAGTTGGGTGGGAAAATGCTGATCCCTGAATGTTTCATCATTTTTTGCTAGGGCAGCAGACCTGGTGCTGTCACATATTTATTTATTTCTGTGGTCCAACCCACTGTTCTCCTAAGTGGGCAAGATATGTCTTTTATTTCAGTAGAAGAAGGTAGATATATGCTAAATGTGTGCCTTTTCTACATTTGGTATTTGAAAGAGGATTCTTGGGTGCTGCCAGAAGGTATTTAAGTGCTTGCTTCTCAGCTTTCCTTGTGACAGAAGAGGGTTTGAACTCCCTGAAATTTTAAATATCACCAAACACCTTGTGGCTTTCTTAATTCCTTGTGGGACCGCAACAGTTTGCCTCTGGATGGCATCACGGTACGTGCACAAGATACATAAGCAGAAATAGATTACAATTAGAAAAAGAAAAAAGGAAAGGAAAGAAAAATGCACAACCAGTTCCCTTGCTTAGTTGGAAGAGCGCTACTGCACGTGACTTGCCCGCAAGACTGCTCGTTCCCGAGCCAGGCCAGAACATCAGCTCTGCCTGGAAAGACAGGAATGGAGTTTCCTCCAAGCTCTAGAAAATGCCTGATTAGTAAAAAATAGTTGAAGTTTGGTGATTTTCCCATGCAGTGGGCTTTAAATTGGGTCCCAGCTCAGTCCTGAAACTCCCTGTATCTCCCTCCAACAGTGACGTAAGAAGAATGCTTTGGATACAGATGTCGCAGTTCAATTTGGTTTCTACTTTATCTGAATTCCTTCCATCTTTCTCACCTTGTTCGGATTAAAGAGGTTGAACTGAGTGAAGGCGGTTTCTGCAGCAGCAGTCCATACAGACTGGTCGTGCGTTTTTTCAGCTTTCTTGTTACTTGTGTAACTCTGGGTGTTGTCACTGACAGCAGGAGCTGATTTAAATGGAAGAGCTGGTTGTTTTCTGTTCCAGTTTGACAGGGAAGTGGTGGAGGTTAGAAACGGAGAAGCTGGCTTCAGTGATGTGGATTTTTCATAAGGACAAATGGCTTCAATTAAAAATAACAATAATTCCTTAAAAAAAGATACCAATGTCTACTTTGAAACACAAGTCAACAAGGAGGCGTTACGTGCCAAAAGGGAGAATGGGAAGAAAAGACCCTGCTAGATGGATCGAGCTAAAATGCATGCCAAGTTTGGCATTTCACTTGCAAATGAGTACCAGATCTGAGCTGATCTTCAAAAAATGCATTTGCAAAGATTGAAAACAAAGTATGTAAAAGCTTCTTTTTAAAATTCTAACTTAATGGAAACAGCAGTTACACAGCATCTCTACGAACTGAAGGTGCTAGCATTATGTACTGGGATCTTGTAGAGCCATGGAAGCAATTGTTACTATGCCCAAAACATTTATATTTTTATAATGACTAGCAGTGAACAACAATGTATTTAATATATAAATATGGTTCTTGTAAACATTATTTCATATTCAGGAGCCTCAGAGCCTCCCCTTCTAGTTTATTTCCTCCTAGTCACAAGTAATCTGTAACCTTCAGAAATATTAGCGAGAGTCCCCTTCTGAAGTTCTTCAGGAACCCTCTTTCATTGTTATTCTTTAACAAAGTACCAGTAAATTGAATTCCTACTCTTGGATATGCTACCTATGTGCACAATTTACTTATGTGATTGGCTTTTTGAGACCGTGAAACCAGCGTACTGAAAGAAGCAGGACTTGTTATTGCTTTTAGAGATTTGTGCTTTGTTTTGAGTACTCCCTATGTGGATGAATAAGATACACATGCTTTACTGGACTTTTTTTCTTAAAAGAACTTTGATAAGTAAAATTACCTCAATCTGCAGATAGGGGCCTGTGGAACGAGTGTCATTAAGTAGAAAAAGCATCTTCAACCTTCAGCTCCAGGAGAGATAGGAGAAGTGAAAGGCTTCCTTGTCTTTTGAGGTCCATTTTAATTGCTTATTTAAATTGTGATTAATGAGTGAGATGTTGAGACTCAGAGAAGAGTTTTAAAACTCCTGCTTAACAGTACAGCAACAACGCTTCGGTATATACAAATCTGAAGGTCCTTTCACTGCTTTATACCTTGGGGCTTACGTTTGCCCAGTGACGTTGAGCTGTTTGTCAGCAGACACTTTGATTTCAGTGTCCAAATTAATATCTGCTGAATGAGCAGAGCTTTGCAGAAGTTGAGCTTTGTGTCTTGTTCATTCTTAACAAGAGGGCCTGCTGCTGTCTAAGGAATTTCCCAGTGACAAGAAGGGCTTTGTGGAAAGAGCAAAGGGAAAAAAAGACCTTAACTGATGTAAGGGAATTATCAGTCTGCCTTTCTGTACCAGGAAATAACTGTGGACTTTGAACTCGGAAAAACGACGGCAGGGTTATCATTTCAAATCTTGATGTAATATATAGAACCTTCCATTTTTACCCAATTTTTAACTTTTTTGTTTTGCTTTGCTTTTTCGTATGAATAATCTGTGGTCACGTTCCTGACTGATTTAATCCATGTAGTTGCTATACTCTTTTCAATCTGTTTGCCCCCATCAAGTGGAAATACTTTGGGTTGGAACTACAACATTTCTAGTTAACCAGACCATGAATTCCAGCCTCATGTATTAGTTTAGCTTTTGTCAGACTTGCTCATTCCTACTGCTAGACGATAAATATCAACACTACTGGTAGTATTGCTCTGTGTGAAAACGTTCTTCCCTTCTTCCTCAGGATCAGCAGTGGACCGCTGTTTGGCTGTCTGTGTGTACCTAAAGGGGTACAAAGTGAGCAAGCAATGGTTAGAGACAAAAAGGTTTGTGGTCTGTATGGTATTTATAAGACCACAGAAGGAGAAGCAGACCCGAAGAACTTAAACCACTTGGTTGACACCATCATATCAGAGCTTGGCATTATAACCCAAGTCTTTTGGCTCCCGGCGTAATACTCGGGGTGCCGCACCAGTCACAGGCTTGCACCTTTGCTGTGTCAGCCCTTAAGCTTTTAGTGTCCTGAGAGATGCTGCATATAAAGGTGTTTATTCCAGGCAGCTTTTCAGCACAACACCGAAGTTACCCCTGTAAGCCTCAGAGGTTAGCTCTGAGGAGGAGGTCTTATGCCAGTATCCAGAGGCGAAGCTGGAAATGTTCTGAAGGGTTATTTTTCTTTGTTCTTCTTTTTGTCGTGTGTGGGGTTTTATTTTTACTCGAGCTCTACCTAACAGGACATTAAATCATTGATTCAAAATGTTTAAAGAAAAATATTGAAGTAAAAGAAAATACTACAGTAGACAAACCTAAAATGTCAGCACATAACCCAGAAAGTGCTGTGAGTATTGGAAATATCTGGCAAAGTCAAACTTACGCAATGGATGGAAAGAACGACCTTTTAAGGGTGCCCGTCCTCTGCACTACCTGTTCTCCATTTTGGCGTCTCCAGCCTCATCTTCAGGCTGTCCCCTGCCTATGGTTTCCTCTGATATTTATATTATTTTTCATTCTTTTAAAAGGACTTTTCTTTCCTTCCTTCTTTCTTTCCTTCCTGTTTCATATTATGTTTTTGTTAATCGTTACTCCATTTATTTTTGCTTTTTCTGCCTTCTTACTTTCCAGCTTTTAACAAATAACTTTCTCCCTGCTGATTCTAAGTTTTTGATATCTGTGATCAACTTTTTTCGTTCCATTCATTTCACCCTGCTACCATCTATAAGCATATTTTTTTCTTTTGTTATTGTCCTGTCTTAACCCATTTTGAATCCAGAATGAAAGTTGTGCTTGTATTAAAATGCAAATAGTGAAAATTTATGAAGTTGAGAGATTGAGAAAATGAATTGGCAACTAAACTTTCCAAAGGTGAATGAATAAAGAGCTAAGAATTTAGATATTTGATACTTGTAGGCTGGTAGAAAATGACTTTGCTAAATGTACCTGTCTATGCAGTCCTCTTTTATAAGCCTATATATTTTAGTCTGTCAGTTTTCTATTGGTTGTCTGTTATTGCATTATTTTAAATGCTTAAAATATGTGGATTGCAAAGCTGTCATGCTGTGTTTGCGAGGCAAAATATTTCATCCTGGTCAAAAACTCTGTAAAATACGTTGGGAAGTCAGTTTAAAGAACCCGAGTCTCTGAGAGACATGAAATCCTTGACATCAAAACTTGACAAATGAACAGACCTCAGTAAAAATGCAATGATGTAAAAATGGGTATCTATTGGTCTTCTGTTAATAACAAGTGAACAGATATGGAGGACCAAAATAAGTTGTTTTTTTTTTTTCCTTAGATGTGATATATTTTTTTATTCTTATTATGTGAATCACTCCAATATGTTAAACATGTAAATAATACAAACAGAATTATTAATACCAATGATTATCACCCCAGGTTAGCTACGTTACGTAATACGCTGTTAATACAGTCTGAGGTGGAGTGACAATGTCTTTCTGGAAACTCTCTGTGAGCTAGCAACCAAAGCTCATGTCACATCCTTTCGACAGACGCGCTTACAGTGGGCAAGAGTTCAGCCCCTTGATGGAAAGTGCCCTGACTCTCCCTCCTGCTCATTTTTCTCTCAGGGAGCTCCTTCATCAGATTGCAAGAAACTGATTTGATAAGCTGAAGCCTGATTTTCCCATGGGACGGTAATAATAATATAGCTTGGGAGGAAGAAAGATGGAAACCGTGTTGACCCTTGAGACTGTCCTGAATACATCAGTGGTCAAAATAAATGGAGCATTTCCTATTAAGGATTAAGTGTTGTAAATGTGATGAAAGACTAGACGTGGGTCATAAAGGCAAACAATGACTCTGATCTGACTTAATCATCCCTGTTTCAGAAGACAGTCAGTCGCTCGTGCTGCTCTTTGAGCTCTGAGGGCGTATGAAACTCCTGGCGTTACCTGGTGAATCCAGGCAAGAGAAGAAAGTGTAGGTTGTTACTGTGGTTCTTCTGCCATTTACTCATCTGGCAGTCCCTAGCAGGCTCCTAAAGTGTCAGAGATCCTTGGGCATTTGTGAATTAAAAAAAAAAGTAGGGAAGAAAGGGAGGAAGTTCGGGGGTTAGGAAGTCTGTAAGAGACTTTTCTACTTGTCTGATGTCTTGCACGCAGCAGCCTCAGAGACCTGCTTTGATCTCTTGTTGCTCATCACAAGAGAGGTGATGCCCTGCAACCCTAAGTAGATTCATGGGAGCAAGCTGTTCCCTTCGTCTCTGATCAGACAGCCTGCCAAATGTGTAGAGATCCAGTTTGCATAATAATACTCCCTCAAACCATCTCCTTAACCTTGGTTTCTCCTCAAACTCATCTGCGTTGCTTAGCCAACACTTGAAATCTGTCTTGTGCCCTGTAAAGAGCAGTGAATAACCATGCTTCAGCCTTGTGCCGGGCTGACAGGTGGGACACCTCTTGAAGACATTTCTGTACCTCCACTGGCCTTCCTGCCACCATTTTCACATGCAGGCTCATTACTGGGCATCTCTGTCCTCACTACAGGGTATAGAGGTAAAAAGTGTCCTCCCACCACATTATTTTATTATAGTACTTGACAAAAAATACAAATGTTTATTACTGAGCTGATTTTAATTGAATATATGTCTGGAGTATTGAGTTGAATGTACCAGAGCTTTCAGCATCCTTGTTTAAACCAGAAAGGAGACGTCTTGATTTCTGTCTGAAAATTTTTATTACTGCGTCAAAAAAAGTGTTATCAATCTGTCAAACTCATTCAGTAACAACTTACTTGGATCAGGTACAAATGTTTCCTTTGCCACAGATTTATTTCCAAAGTCAGACTAGGCAAAGAGTGAGACTTTTTTTTTTTTTTTTTTTTTTTTTTTTTTTTTTTT
>VZSC01014557.1:130751-235281 GCA_013398225.1 Steatornis caripensis
TTTTTTTTTTTTTTTTTTTTTTTTTTTTTGCTACTGTCATTAGCACAGCCTCCTTCAGGACAAATTGATTTAATATGTGGAGCACTAGTGTTGTACTCCTTTTGGAGATATTTAACTGCCTTCAGAGAATGCAGGGCTATCAGAAAACAGACACGATGGAGCAGTACGTACAAACACATTGTCTGCTCCCACTGCACTGCAAGGCATGCCTTCCACAGACAAATTTTTTCATTGCTTGTATGGATGCCGACTTTTCCCAGGGAGCTGTCTCTTGGAACACATTAGTGGAATGTGTTAAACTATACCATAAATAGAGTTAGCACACGGTGGCATCCAAATTATAGTTTTCTTAGAACTGAAGAGAGAGATCTGTATTTGTAGGCACAGCACATGAAAATATTTTTATTCCAAGCTTTGTCAACTCTCCCATCTAATTAAAAAGCATACCTCTCTAGGTATAGAAATTGAAATGCTTTTAGTTCTTTTTTTTTTTTTTCAAATACTATCAGCATTCAAATAGTAATTTACAGTCGAGTTCTTCCAGCAGATGTCTTTTTTCTGCAGATCTCATTTAAGAAGGTGTTCTGCTAGAGGAGATCTAATGGGACCCAGTTCTAATACAAAGATTTAATTGTTCTTGCTTTCGAAGTGATGAGTTGGCTGATTAAGTTATGGAGGCTACATGGGAGAAAATGAGACACTATTGGCCAGAATTTTGAATTTATTTTAGATATCTAAAGATACAAATAGGCTTGCAGGGAGATTTTAAAAAGCAGAGAGGTACCTAACTCCTAAGCACGGAAATTCCATAAAAAACTGACCCAGAGTGCTTTTTCGGAAAGTCTTGGGCTAATGGTATGTTCTGAATTTCTCTCGCAGACAATTCAGCCTCTTGTGGGAGGGAAAGGTGTCTGAAACGGCAAGTTTTAGTTGTCTTTCTTGGCTCTGCTCACTATAGCTGTGGGGTTTTTGTCAGGTTCTTAACACCCTTAAGAGCAATATCTAATCTTGTGCAAGATTTATAAGGTGCATATGTATGCTTTCAGGGCCCGTCCAGGCTATCTTTACTGTTGTGGCTTTATAGAGGAATTACTAGCCCTTAATCCAGCCCTGAACTATTGAAAGCCAGTTTTTTGTCTAAGCCTACTGTTATCTGCACCTGCGTATAAAATCGTTTTCCCAAGAGGAGTGTAAAAGCAAAATTGAAATCCACAAGAGGTATTTTTATACTAAGAGTTTAATATTAATTTTTACGTATGTTTCAAACACTTTGTCTCAAGGTAGTTATTTAGTTGAGGTAAGCGGGTTAATTTCAAAAATAGTTTTAATTCATTTTTAAATTAAAAAAGTTAAAAGAACAGGTTAATTTTTTCGAAGCTTAATCACAGAATCACAGAACGGGGGGTGTTGGAAGGGACCTCTAGAGATCATCCAGTCCAACCCCCCCGCTAAAGCAGGTTAGCCTAGAGCAGGGTGCACAGGAACGCATCCAGGCGGGTTTTGAATATCTCCAGAGAAGGAGACTCCACAGCCTCCCTGGGCAGCCTGTGCCAGGGCTCTGTCACCCTCGTAACAGAGTAATCTTCAAGAAGGCTCAGAAAGATGGTGGCAGAGCGGTGTTTCTGAGTTTTGCTCTCTTTGGGGAATTTGAGTGGTTTTTTTTCATCAGTAGTACCTCAGCAGCACCCTATCTGTGAGTTTTGGAAGAGGAATATCAGGCTAACAGTTTGCAAAGCCTTCTTAACGTCTGCGAGGGCATCCCAGAATATAAATGCTGGCAAGGATGAGCCTCAGGCTGTAAGATGCTTGGGCAAAAACCCCGTCTGATTGATTTAATAACAATGCCGAGTGATTCAGAGAAAGAAGGGTAACCTGTGATTTACAATTTCATTTTTATTTTATTTTAACTTAAATTTGTTTAGCCCTGAGCAAGGGAAGCTTCTGCTTCAGCCATACAGAAGGGAGACTGGCTCTGAAGGCAGCACTTGGAACGGGTCTGGGATGTTCAGCCTCAGAGTAGCGCCGTGGAATGAGAAACTAAAGGCTTATTGTTTGCTTTTCCTCCCTTTCGGCCCCAATGGGCTACCACACTCTTGGCACAATCTAAGCATTGCATTATTTTTCCTGACATGAAGGCACATTGCTCTGCCTCTTTGCCTTTGGTCAGATATCAGCCACACAAAATGATGTCTTTGTGTAGCAGTTTTGTGAGGAGGAGTAACTCTGGTCAGTATTTCATAGATTCATTTTATTAGTCAAGATCTAAAACCTTCCCTTTTTTCTCCCCATATGAGGGAGGGACGCTGGTTCCACAAAAGACTGGTTCTGGCAAGACAGTGGGACATTTATTTAAAACCCAAATTTGAATCTTTGAGAACTTTTCTTCCTTCCTTGTTTTGTCTGGGACTGGAAACAAAAAGAGTGACATTCCCACCCAGGAACAAGTACAGAGACTTTGTGGTGCTGGCCGTATCTCTCAAAAGCTTTCCATTTCAAACTGCATCTCAGATTTTCCTTACATCCATGGAAACCTTGCTATCTTTCCACGGCGGCAGATTGACGCCATTCAGAAAGAATGAGCTCAGTCCTGATGGTACAGAGTCCTTACACTGGCACAGTGACTTCTTCAGCATTTTTACTTTTCACTGAGATTGTTTCATGCGCTCTGTATGATCTTCCAATCTGCAATGCTTCCGAATTACATCTGGGCAGGCTGCTGACCCACTCTCTCCAAACTCATTTGCTGGTTTTTTTTTTACTCATACGATTGCATGCAAACAAAAACTGCTGCACATTTGGAGATGCTGATTTTTGTGGATTTTATAAGTAATTTTCAGAGAAACCCAGGCCCTTAGGTAAGGTCCTCCTGTCATTTTACAAATTTCTAATGGAATGAAAAATTAGCACTGAGATGGAAAAATACAAAGGAAGATTTTTCCAAGTTTTTAATTCAAAGCTGGTCACTGGCCAGATGACGTGATGTGCCAGCCCTAACATCAAGTGGGCTGTCTGCGCTGCTTGGCGAGAGGCTCCCTCTGTCTGGTCTGGGCTCTCCCCACTAGAGGATGCGAACCATCTTTGTGCTTGCACAGCATCCTTCATCCATGACTTTGAGTTTATAGATATAGAGATCTTGCGCTACTGGTCCTCATGGATTTAGGTAATGGGATCTATTCTGCTGGCACAGTCTTTGCAGAGAAAATGTCCTAACTTGAAACACGTAATGGAGAAGAGTTGAAAGATGTTGGCAGCCGTCAGCAATGAAATGACACTACGAAGAAAGCTGGGATTTTTCTGGCTTTTGGGACTTACTTGCAGCGTACCTAGACGTCCATCTGCGAATGTGACTGAGAATTTCTGCCCATCTTTGCTCTGGCTGCCAACCTCTGTAACGCTGTGGGGCTCCAAATAGATCCACATTGTCGCAAGCTTTCTGTGTAAACTGTCTTGTACTGGTGAAATCACAGCCCTGCTGAGGTCGTTACAAGATTAGCCATTGATTTCGAGTAATTCCTGACTTTCTGCTGTTGCTAACATTTGGACCCTTTAAGAACCATAGTGGGATGAATCACCAACAGATCTGACTTCATCTGTGTTAATTTTAAGGGGAGATGAGGGCACCTGAGGAAGACGCTGATCAACCTGTGGATTTGGTGAAGGAAGGTGTGTTAGGAACTGTAAAGGCTGATGAAGTGAAAGAAAAGGGTCAGTAATATGGTAAAGCTCCTAAAGTATACTATGAGCTTCCTCTAATGCTGCAGAACCTCAGATCGCTCTGTGCACAGTTTTACATGAATCTCTGCATTGGTGACGTGCATCCGTCTTTGCGCAGGTACCATAAAGTTTTGAAGGCACAGCAGTACCACTCAGTGCTTTAGGCACGTGGAAAACAGTATTCGAACGTAAAGTGTGCAGGGGCCCAACCTATGAGATCTAGCCATGAGATCAGCTTAGACAGGTGCCCGCTTCTCAGGATATTATCTTTGGAACATCAGTGGCACGGTGTGAACTTGGCTCTCTGAGTCTCAACATTGCACTTGCATCTTCCAGCCGTGCTTAGATGGAAAGATAAGACAATATCACAACCTGGGGGATTCAAACCTATAATTTTTAAAATATTTTTTGTTGTCAAGGCAGACAAAGAACTCAACAACGCAGGCAACAATAGGGTAGTGACTATAGAAAAAACAGAAAGACTAAGGCACTGTACTGTGCGAGCAGAAAAGAGGAGCAGTGCTGAGAGCTGAGCAGTGCGTCCGCTGCGGTGTGCCGGCAGCAGGCTTGCCGTACTGAGGGCACGCTTAAAGGCGAGCTGCCTTCCTGATGGGGAGCAGATATGGTGGGAGCCGTGGTTAAGTATAACAAAGATGGAAATGAGGAGGAAATTCCTTTTTAGCACATTTAGCACGCTCAGCCACCTTGCAAGGTAGGACTGCTGGAAACAGTAGCTGGATATTAATAGGTGACATTAAATAATTGCCAAATGTAAATGCGATTGAATGCCTCTCTCTGCAGCTATCTAAGTGTTCATTATGCCGTAAAAAAGTAGTTGTTTGTCCCCCCCTGTGTTGGAAGAAAGCGCCCACAGTAGCAAAATTCAATTTACATGAAAGATAAGAACAGAAGAAATAATCTTTAAGTCATTTTTATCCCGTGTAATTTTATTGTGAGAAGATAAACTGCGTCTATCATATTGGTTTTGTGCAAGTTTACACTAGATGTTAGATTATTTCAGAAGATGAAAGAGTCAAGGGTAATAATGCACATCCCTGTTTATAAATCTGTTTTGTTGAAGTCTCTGACATAAATACATGAAAGTGAAAAATCAGAAAATGAAGAAAACAGCACAGACATTCTCATAATAATTGTGGTTCACATAAAAATTAATCGCTGAAGCATCTAGCTTGGTCACTGACTGCATTCAAAGTTAAGTACAGCCTGTAGCTTGTCTGTAGAAATCAAATGCTCTTTTTCGGAGTGGTAATGGAAATCTGTTACTCGTGGCTGAGGGTGCACAAGTGATGCTTGTAAATAAGCTTCAGCTTTTCTTCTTAGAGTTGTTTGGGATTTTGAGAAAGCAAAGCACTCATTGCTGTTTGATAATATTCTAGCTTGGTGAGAGGCATACTTGGGGCCCCAGCAGCAAATTTATTCTGAAAAGCAAAGTTAGTGCATAAATTAGTCTGTTTAAATATCTAAAAAAGGTTTTGATTTTCTGACTCCCACATGAGATGCGATTTCTGGCTTTATCCAATTCTCTCTCCAGGGCAGATTTTTTTCCCCTAGCAGCCTGTGTCATTAGCTCATCAAAAAACCTAGGGGAAGGTTAGGAGTATTACAAAGAATAATGGATAGCCTTTGAGGTAACTTTTTATTTCTCTAACATAGTTCAGTGTGTCCATTCTTAGAGTAATGTTGACTGCTTCTGGGTTTCCAGTGGAATAATTAATCTGGGTCACTGCTTTAGCAGCATTTTGCTTCTCCTGTGTCTTATTAATGCCTGGAAATTTCTGGAGTCTTTGACACGTATTTTTTCATGTATACTGTGATATTACTTGGAACAATGTCATTTGTACTCGAAATAAAATTTCAAGGTTTTAATCCATCTCGAGCTTAAATATTCACCCTCATTTAAAGTGAATTTAATTTATGTCTTACCTGAAACAGGAGAAGCAGTTTCAGATGCTTTTGTTGAGAGACTGATACANAACAATCTCATTTGTACTCGAAATAAAATTTCAAGGTTTTAATCCATCTCGAGCTTAAATATTCACCCTCATTTAAAGTGAATTTAATTTATGTCTTACCTGAAACAGGAGAAGCAGTTTCAGATGCTTTTGTTGAGAGACTGATACATGGAGAAAGATTCGATGTAAATATCTGGGTTTACCTGTTTTCCAACACGATAGCTCAGTTCTGACTACTTTCGGTTTGGTGCAAATTGTATTAGGGCTCCTTTCATTCTTACTTCTTTTTTAATTTGTTAACTGAGTAGAAGCCTTGTACAAATTCAGTAGTTTTGTCTGGGGTGTGATAGGGAAAACCAAGGTGGACAAAATGAAAGGAAGGACTCAGAGTTAATCATCTCTGATCAGCAATTTAAAGAGACTGGCTGCATTTGAAAGTAGAATTTACTGTGAATGAGCAACATATATCTATTGTTTGGTACATTTGTTATGTGCACCTCCATTTCCCAGTGTAAATTGTCTTACTCTGTTTGCTAGTGTGGATTTGAAGAAGACCATTAGGAGAAAACCAGCAGTAAATGGAGCAGCGGAGGAGGTGGGCTTGGCATCCCAGGGGACATACTCGCCGAGGGCAGCGGGTGAGCCGTGCTTCCCCAAGGGGCTCAGCAGCCCTCCTTGCCTGTGCCCAGAGCTCCCACACAGAATATAGGTAAACTGTTTAAAGAGCCTTTTTTTGACAAGGAAGAAGCAGGCAGTGGTTGCACAGAGGGATGGAGGTCACGTCAGAGAGGTTGAGGGCTGCAGGCATGGTCCTGCCACCCCTGCAGGCAAAGCTGGGGCTTACTGCTTGGGTTTACAGCCTCCGGGTGACTTTGGCTTGACTTTAGCTGCGTGTTTGATGAGATCCACTCTCTGTGGAGCATTGCTTTACTCAGCTGCTGTTCAAACTGTCTTACAGACATAGGGCTGTAGGAGGGTAAGAGCACTGGGAGCCATAGGCTTCTTCCTCTGCTTGTATCTGGGCTACACTCAGGAGCTGAAGAATTTCCCCATATAAAAACTGATACAGCTGGAGAATCCAACGATACAGCATGTACATTTAACAAATGTTGAGTTTGTTCCTTCAGATGATTATCATGAAAACTTACAAGTGTATTTAAATTGTTTAATATCTTAACCTCTGAAAGAAAGTTTCTCGAAGTTTCTCAAAGTTCTGCTATGTGGTCCTTGATGCGCTGACATCTTATGGTATTGCTACCATTTTGGCTAGCGTCTAGTTTTAGAGATGGTAAAGGGCACACAGCAACCAAGGGGCCCATATGTTTCCATCATATTTGTAGCATTCTTCTTGACAAGCGGAGTCCAAAACTAACAGATCAGGGTAAACCTAATCCTTTCCAGAGAGGTTTCTTTTAAGGTCAAGCTTGAAGGGCAGTTTAAAACCTATGGGTGATTTTGATCTGTTGCTATCTGTATTATAGATGTTCTGCAATGAGATTAATTTTAATCTGGAAGTCACTACCTGAGCTGGTAGCCCTTATACATCTCCCACGTCCGTAAGTGTCCACCAGTGGAGACTGACAGACCAAGTCTACTGGGGGAGATTTGCTACCCGTTGTCTGCGATCCACTGAGGTTTTGTGCTTCCTCGGAAAAAAGGCCTGAGCTTGATCAGCAGGCTAAATTGGAAACCCTTGATGAACGTGCCATCAGAGGTATCACAGAAGGTCTGGTCTGGTCACCAGGATGCTGGGACCAACGTATCTTCGTAGGGAGACAGCATATGTACATTGAAATTACAGGCAAGGGTTCCTCACTAAATCCTCTGCCCAGTGGCCTCACAACATGGTTCTGGGTCAAAAATATGAACTATTAGCTTCACATGCTCTTGAGCTTTGTGCAGTCAATTATCTCTGCAAGAACCTGGGAGGACGTCCCCATCCTTCCCTTGGTCTCCGAAGTAGGTGAGGAGGAGGAGGACTGCTGCCCTCCCTCCTCACTGCCCAGCAGAAGGTGGCACAGCCACAGGCACGCGTTGTGCCTTACAAAGCCAGCTGAGGGCCCTTGCTGGGCCCTGCCGGCCCCTCGGCCCCAGGCAGGTGGGGACAGTGCCCGCAGGCGCCTGCTGCCGAGGCTCCTCTGCTGCCCCACGCTTCCTGCGCCTCTGCACCCTCAGCGCTGGCACACGGCAGTCAGGCTTTCCTCTGCCTGTTTTTTCTCCCGTCTATTATTATTCAGCTTTCTCTTATTTGTGTCCCTTGTTAAAAGCCGATTTATTCATTTTAGAATCAATGTCTTTTCTTTGTCCAAGCTTTCATTTATTAGCAAACCTCTTCCATCTTTTTTCTGCCTGACATGAAGCATTTGTAAAAGCCTTTCTTACTGCCCTTAATCCCTTTGGCTAGCGTGAACTCCCCTTGCTTTTCTGTTACTCTTACTTTCCCTGCAAGTCTTAACTGATTCTCTATAGTCTTCTGTGGATCCTCTCTATTTCCAGTATACTCGCTTATTTTAAACCCTCAGAGTAGTCCCCTGTGAAGCCCCGCTGGCTGCTCCTTCTTTTTCTTTGAATTTTTCTGTATCACAGGGACTACACCAGAGCGTGTTTTCATCAGAGTGCCTGTCAGGACTTTTCTGCCGCGTTCTGCACTCACGACTGCTTAGAAAGGGGGTTGGATTTTAAGCACCCCTTTGGGAGGAGCAAGCTACATCACTCCTGCCCCCAGTTCTCCCTTTCAATTTGCAAATGAAAACTGGTAGTAAGGGACGGATTAAACAGCATCATGCCTGGGTGCAATGATGCGAGAGGCTTTCGATGCGCGTGTGTCTTTCTTCTGAGGCGCGTAAGGGTGTGATATGTAAATACAGGCATACATATAATGAGGTCTCGGGGTCGGATTGCTCCACAAAGATCGGATCTTTTTTCCGTACTTGCCACTTTGTGCATGCACACATCTAAAACGTCCTGTGGCAGTGAGTTCCACAGTTTAGTTAATTGCGCGCAATTGTTTTAGACCTGTTGCCTGATAGTTTCATATGACGTTCTGTACTTCTTTAGAGAGAAATGGGGTGTTACCTTTCTGTAGTCACCTTCTCTATGCTGTCTAGGATTGAATTGGATTTTATATGCTAACAGTTCGTTCAGTCTGACTATTTTAAATAAATACTTGGTATCAAAAAAACCCACTGTGGGGTAGTTTGATGTACACACATTTTACCTTTAAGCATTTTATAAGGCAGGCTAGCAACATTCCTGTCTTTGATTGATTTCAGATGTTAGAAGTGTGCAGTGTATATGGAAAGACACATAGAGGTATATTTCCCTTCTGATAGCAACAGATATTTTAGAAAAAGAAGGGCATATTTTGTCTAATGCTGCAAGTGAAAAACATATTCAGCATTGTCTTGGCTAGTGTCCACAGGAACATCTACTGAAAATGAAGNGAAGTGTGCAGCATATATGGAAAGACACATAGAGGTATATTTCCCTTCTGATAGCAACAGATATTTTAGAAAAAGAAGGGCATATTTTGTCTAATGCTGCAAGTGAAAAACATATTCAGCATTGTCTTGGCTAGTGTCCACAGGAACATCTACTGAAAATGAAGTAATAGGTGAATATTTCAGTGACCCATGGTGATGAGTAATTCAGTATCCGCCCAGTAATGTAGCAATATAAAGGTATGTGAATGAGGCATGAGACTGCGTCCAGTGCTAGAGTGTCTGTAAGCCCTAGAGCAACACAGAACAACAGTTGAGAAACCAGAAACACCTTCCAAAAAGAACATGTGTCAGGCCCAGGATCCTAACCCCAGAGAAGGATTCCAGATGATTCTCAAAAATGAGGTTATTGCATAAGCGCATAAAATGAGATGCCTGCAAATGCATGTGGTCACCAGAGCCTTGCGAGCGGTCATTCTGTATCTGTCTCCTGCTAGAGGCAGAGCGCCGCTTCTAAAAGCCTTTTACCTCGTTCTAATTTTAAGTGGCAAGTAGGCCGAGTCGAGTCGCACTCTGGATTCCAGTAATAAGGAAGCAAAGTGTCACGACCCATGTTCTCTTTTCATTCCCTTTTGTTCCGAAAACCCCGTGAGTTTATTAGCAGTGCTGTTCAGAAGGGAAAGCGAACGCCGGGATCAAAACTGCGTTGTCATGTCCTTGTACGTGGTGGGAGCCGAGCTCTGCTGAGGGCTTGACAGCAAGAGCTGCTGAACTGCAGTGGTGCCTGTTAGGCTGCAAGTGTGTTAAGATATTGGTAGCATCAAGTGGCTTGTTGAAATTCATCCTTCCCTCCACGTGAGGTACTCACTTTGCACATGAGGGAATGATTTGTGCACAAGACTTTTTGGCATAGATATTACTGTCATGGTATTAAGTAAAAGAGGTGTAGGTGGAGGCGCTGGGGTAATAAAATAGTTTTGCAAAAAAAGTAGGAGCAACAGGAATCTTTGTGTAGATGTAATTTGTTAAAAGCCCTGAAATACTGTACACAAGATAGCAGTATTAGTGGCATGCAGGGGAGCTGGCGCAAGTGCAAGCAGTGCAGCTACAGTCCTGTTACTATCTGGAAAGGAAAGAAAGCACTTTTGGCTGCAAACAGAGTTGAAAATGCTTAGTGGGTGAAAATTCTAAGCATAAATAAAAATAGGCTTACGTTCAGACTTTTAGTAATAATTATATTAAAATGACACAATTCATTAAATAATGCAATACATTCACATCTCTAAATACACAGCAGCTGTTCACTTCTGTCAAACACGATTCCTTTAGGGACAGAATAGAGAAGAGTAACACGCCGGCTTGCATGGTAATGTCCTGACGAGCGCTGGGCTGCAGCCTGCCTCCACCATTTATTAACAAAGGGTGTCTCTCTGCCAGCACCGGATCCTGAAGGTGCCCCTCTGGCTGGGCAGGAGGTGCCAGCTGGGCAGAGTCGGGTAGGGAAGGAGTGGCTGCGACACAGGCGTAGGAATTGTCCTTCTAGGGCTTTGTAGAAACTGAGTTTTAAAAGATATTTCAGCCTAAGGCTAGAAGCAGATGAATTTGGCAGGTTGTGACGTGCTGGAGTTGAAGCTTATAGGATGATTTTATTTTAAAATAACAACAAAAAAAAAAAGAGCTGTGAAAAAAGCTTGCCAGGTGATAGCTAGCTGAGAGGGGGAATTGTCTGAACGTAGTGTCATCTTTCTCCAGCCTTTGGTTATGGAAGTCATACATCCCTCCTGCTGCCAAGCTTGTAATACATAATAATTGATGTAAAAAACTTACTGATGCACAAGTTAACCAGCCAGTAGTTGTATTTCCCATTGCTTTTCCTTCACACCAAAACTGAGGTGATGTTCAGACTGTGTAGGAAACAGAAGTGTCTTACCAGCAAATGATAGGCACCTGTGATGAGCCCAGCTGCAAGTAACATTTGAGTTGTTGCCGTTGTTGTCATCATCTGGTTACTCATAGAAGATGGTGAGCTGCATGTCTCCCTTACGCTGCCACGCTTTGTTTAGAGACACCCGTATGCATCAAGAAATATAATTGGGGCCTTAGTGCTAATCATGGTGAGAAAGTCTTTGCATCTTCTACTAGTCTTTATTAAATTAAAGTGATTCTACCAAAACAAAAACTATTTGCAATACAATACCGATCCTGAAGGTATTCTCTTTGACTTCTGGGTCTTACCCTTTCAGTCGTCTAAACTTACATATGAGGCCCAACATTTGGCACACCAGCATTTATACGTGACGTTTTGCTTTTACTTGTGCGGAACAATTTTCAGATTATATTGAATCCAGTATTGGGAGACTCGTAGTCCCTCATTTATGCAAGAAGAGAATTCAGGGTTAAAGTTAGCTCTTGAAGCCTCTCTGTGCCAACATCTGTCGAGAAAATGGCAATAATCTACAAAATTAGAAGCCCAGATCTTGTAATTTCCTTGTGAATTCTTCTTTCCTTGTTCCTTTTCTATCACTATACTTGTATAAATAGATCATGGTAGCTTATTTTTCTTTGCTGGCGATGTATCTAGAGTGTTTGTCACCTGTGCTCTGATATGAGTTGTGATGTACTGAAGTTTTTTATCTTTGTAAGGATTTTTCTCTCTTTTGCTTCATTTGGGATTTTTTTCCCCTCTTCATTGTGATATCATTCAGACACTAGCTTTTCATTCAGGATCATAACACGTATTTGATAAGAAGACTCTAGAGAATGAAATTTTGACATGAGAAGAGGCTTTAAAAAGAAAATGCGATTTTATTAACTTCTAGGCTAAATTGTGCGGCCCAACATTTGAAATGTAAAATGGCTCTATATATTGGTGGAATGGAGCATAAGCACAGGTATATGGCATTGACAGACTTCTCATTTGAGTAACGTATCATTATCTGCCGGTGCTTTGTACCACACAGATGCGCTTATCCACTCTGTGTATCCCCTGCATGCTCACTAACCAGTATTCAGAACCTTCACCTTTCAATTTACACCCTCAAGACTCAGTCTCCTTGTCTTTGGAGACAAGGAGAGGCAGATACAGTGTTACTACAGCTTGCCGAGATTTAGCATCTCCCCTCTTTTAAGTCTTAATATAATGTATAGATTCTTTTCTCAGTCTTTTATTTATCTGGCTGCTTTGCACCTTTGCTTCACACCAAGCATGCAATGTAAGGGTAGGTGAAATTGCACTGAAGCACACCTAAATAAATGCATGCCTTTTAATTTCTTCTACTTTCCAAACTACATAAACTCAGGCCTCTGGAATGCTCTGGGAAAAGAAGCAAATCCATCTACAGGTGTTTTCTGGCTTAAAGGGAAGGGGAAAACAAACAGGGCATCTGCAATCCCTTTGTTTATCCTCTCAGGATCACAGAGGTTGTCTTTTCTCTTTTGGTGAGATTAAGCATTTCCAGAGGTTACAGGAGTAGGGATGCTGCAGGTTATATATTAGCATATTTCATGTCCGACAGAGAGCTGGCCTTGCAGTAAGACTTTAACTCTTTCTTTACTAGAGCCAGTGATAAACATTGTGTGAAATGTTTAGCCTCTGTATTTCTCAATATTTCCTGCACATTACACCAGCAGTAAACTGGTAGCACAATAATTAAAAATAAATGGTTAACATTTAATTAGTTCCACTCAGTTTTGTTTGTCCTGAAGGGTTTAGTTTAATTTCTATTCTCTCCTGCCTCATTCTGCTCATCTAGTTGCCGCTGCTTTTCCCCACGTCCTTTTTGCACAGAAAATGGTACGGTGCTGCTCTCCATGCTCAGAGGGCTCCGAACCTTCCTCTCTAAGGAGGTACTTTACCACCCTCTATATCATGTCTGTCTTCACCCCCAAAAAAAACCCCAAAAGCTGAAGTTATGGAATGCTTTTTCAAGAGGTAATACAATGCTGTGCATTAAAGGCTGAACAGCTAAATTCAAGCACCTTCGCTGAAAATGTCCATCTAGCGTCTCCTGCTAGAAGAGTGACAGCCCTTCACATTTCCCTCTTAATTTGTACCCTTTGGTTGACTATAGTATTGATTTGTGCATTAAGGATGATTTAATCTTTCTTCCACCCTCTTATTAAGAGGGTTTGAAACCTACCTGGAGTCTTTATTAGCTTTTTGACATCACAAAGGGAAATGTCAACACATAATGAGATAAATTTCAACATCACAGAAGACTGGAATACAACTTTCATGAAAGATGGATATAGGCAACGCTTACCAAAATAAAAAACCCAAAAGACAGAGCCCTTCGTTTTCAGCATCCATCCATCTTTCTGTTTGTCTGTTGCTGCATTATTGTATTTATTAGAGTTTGTCTTGCTATACAATGGGTTGCCAGAATCATGATTAAGAAGCTTATTCAAATGAATTAAAAATGTTTAAATGAAAAAGACCCGGAGAAGTAATTGCCAAAATTTAATCAAGGATTTAATTTGTAGCACAGACCAGCCAAATGGATTTTGCCGTTTTCGCTGCACTGTTTGTACAAGGAAATTAAAAAGTATAAAGAGTCAAAGACTCAGCAGTGTAACCCTTTAAGAATATTGCAGTATGCTCGCTTATTCTCATTAGCCGTATTATATCAAACTTGCTCCTCAGGGCTTGCAGTTTGCAAAGCCAGACCACAGACGGTGGAAAAAAAGATGATAGCATTTTTTCCAATGTCATAAATTACTGCCAGCACGCATTAGATGATTTCTCCACGCATTGCTGTAAGCATTTCAATGGTAGGTTAAATATCCCCCTTCTTAATGCCACTTAGTAATAAATGCCCTCATTTTAGCATGTCATCTTTAGCTGAACTGAAATAACGGATACTAAGGAGCTGTCGGGGTTTGAAACAGAAACATTTCACTTGCATTTACTGCCGAGAAATACATACATGGCACCATTACGCTGTCTCTGTTTCATTGATGATAATAAGGTATCATCAAGCCTGGCATATCTGTTTGAACATGTTTTGCAGAAGTCTAATCATTAAGTAATATGTATCCCATTTCATCCATCATTTCCACACAAAGAGCCGTACAATGCGATTGACAGAACAATACGTTATGAGCCATGAATAGCTGGAGCAATGATAACTTTCAAGTAGCGTATAACAGACCCAGAATTGTGCTCTAAATTACAGCGCTGAAGGGGTAGGAGGAGCGATGAGAAGTCCCTGCTTCTGAGGAGGAGGCTGAGATCAAGCGCACATTTCTTTCCGATCAGATGTAGTTGAATTAAACGTTCAGCAGAGTGCCGAATGCTCAGCCTCTTTTAGAGGCGGAGAGCGGAGATGCTACTGCAGCGGCGTGCTGCTCTGCGGAGCCTAGGGCAGCGGTCGGGACGGCCCTCAGCCAGGGTTGGAAGGGTACCGGGTGGTCAGTAGCTGTAAACTCCCTTTCTTCTCAGACTGCTGACAAGGATGTCAAAAGAAGCAAAAGGAAGAAAAGGTGTGAACCACAAATTGCTAAATTGTGAACGGCTTCTAGCTATCCCAGAAGAGTTACAGGTTGTCCCCTAAGCCAAAAATAACATTATTGGTTTAAAAAAAATGGGAAGAAATAAAAAAGCTTCACATTTAGTACAAACCTTAGGTGAATCACACCAGCTGTAAGAGTGCAAAATGGCAGATAAGCGTGTAACACCGGGGGCACGGTGCAAGAGCTGCGAGACTATTCCCTTACTGCAGGGAAAAGGATTTGGTATTTGTTTTACAAGTCGACTTTAAAGGAAATTGTGTGAAGTCAGTGATTCTCACCCCTATGTCCTTCAGAGAGACGAAGGTGGTGTTTACTGTTTCTTCCTTCTTTTCACTCCTGTAGCACCCGGTGAGTGTTACTTTAATAGCAGAGAGGTGGGCTCAGTCTCTCCCCACAAGAGGATTAGTATGTGACACGATGAGACATTTGCTGAAAGGAAGGAGCCTTTCTGTGAACAGAAGCAAGAACCAGCTGTGGCTTCCTCTGTTTCTCTGCTCCTGCAGTCTCCGGGAAGTTCTGCTCCCTTCATTTCTCATGTCTTGTACGTTGGAAAAGAAGGGGAGCAGGGCTGCTGAAGAGCAAAAAACCTCCTCTTGAGATTCTCGAGCTAATGAGCTTGCTTCTGCTCCTAGTAATTTTTGGTTTGCATGTTGCTTTTACACAGTTGTTCTCTTCACACTGCCCTTTTAATTTAAGGCATCTCTTGCTTGCTCAGTCACGTGGTTATAATTTTATTTGCACAGAACAGAAGAGTTGCTGATAAACAAAGTTAAGACTTTGGAAAAGGAAAGAGTCCAAAATCCAGCAGTTGAGATCCAAATATTTGAATTTTGTTCCTTATCCAACCTTATGAGCCTTTTAAAGATTGTGGCAGTGTAAATTTTTGGCAGCTGTTTTTTGATTTTTTTTTTTTTAAGTGGAACTTAAAAAGGTCATTTTGTTGCATGAAATTTGAGTTAAATTCATGCATGTTTTTGCTTCTTGTCTCCCTTTTAGAGACTTACATTTTTATCAACTGTCTACTATGCGCTTAAAGTTCTTACTTTAAAAAGAAAAAATAAGTTCTTTTGAACAAGTACAAGCAAAAACAGCATAGTATGACATATCAGTGGATATTATCATTCCACATGTGCAACATTATTTTCACTGTTTATGCTAAAACCAGTTTTATTTGCCACTGCATTTCACCTGCACACATCTTAACAGTTATATTGTGGAGTTGGCAGTAAGTTGATATTGTTTCCAGTTGATGGAGCTCAACTCAGTTTAACTCCTTTCCTTGGTCATAAAGAAAAGTGACTTAGGTCACTTTTAGATTGAGGAACCTCCACATTTTCCTTTAATCTTTTTACTGCTTGAGTTATAAAACTAGCAGATGATACAACTTTTTTTTTTTTTTATTCCTGGTGGCCTCTTGAAAATCTCTGCTTTACTAGGATGTTTCAGGAATGCAGTTATTTGTCCAGGATTATTCTGAATGTCTGGTTTTGAAAATGAGACTGAATAAATTTGTCCCATACTTCTTCACAGGATTTTCTGAGCAGAAATACCAGCCCACGTGTTGTGGGTTTGAGATAGCAAGGAAAATCTTGGACAAATGGCCTGCCTTTTTTTTTTTTTTTTTTTTTGCCAGGCAGAATTTCCACTAGAAAAAAAAGGCAAGCCCAGAGAAACAGGAATCCGTGGTAGTCCTCGTCATTCTACTCTTAGCATGAGAGTCATGCAGGAAGAGAATGTGGTAACTGGTGTGTGAATTGTGTATCCTCCAAAAACCTTTATTAACATTGGTTGTTATAGAGGTAAATAAAAAGATACAGGCTTTGAAAAAAGGTTGGGTTTTTTTTTCTGATGACACTATAACCAAACAGTGTTGTGTGAAATGTTCTCGTCCGTACCATGGCTTTAGCTTCTTAAGGGGCCCTGGTCAGGACACTGCTGGTTTCCCATCCCTGCGAGTTACCCAGCAGGAAATAAAACAGGGAGTTGCTGCCTTAATCTCAATAGACTCACACAGCATTTCATCGGGGAAACAGAGCTGCAGAGGAATGTTTAGACTGATAAGCTTTTAGAAAATATTTCTGGGAGTGCACTTTTTGGACTGATGAGCAGAGACACTCTGTATTGGGCAGTTCTCCTCCTACTTGTTGTGGAATTTACTATTAAAACCCACCACCACCACCACCTCCTCGCGTGCAGAGAGATCATTTCACAATGCAGTTTCTCAGCAGCTGGCACTCTGGAGTCATGCTGGAGGTAGTAAATGAATAAAGCTGTTTTTAAAAAAAGTGAATAAAGCTATAGCATCTCAACTATGTTGGCGAATCAATCATAGGCTTGAGCTCATTTGTTCCACTACAGCGTAGTCTTATAAGAAGAGAACTGCTTGTTCCAGAAAAAAGTCTGAATAATGTGATAAAACAAAATGAACTGCAGAATATATTCTAGCCAGCAGCCAAGAAATTATTCACACTGACAGATATTACAGGTACAGTACATTTTCTGTCTGGAATACCACCTTCTAGTTTCTCTTAGCATATGCATTATGGTTGCTGTTTTCCTACTCTGAGTACAGAAGTGCACATGGTTGTATATATGTATTTGTGATACACTTCCTTTTTTTGTATATCATACATGGCAGTCAAAACAATCATTCCTTGGTTACAGCAACTGCCCTTGCTTATACAATTATTCAAAAATATTTGACTGTTTCGAAACTTCAAATATTTAGGATTGAAATAAGACCGTTGTTTCTCTTCTGTTCTTGCTTTGAGCTGATGCACGTACATGCACGCTTACGTTTGTAAAAATGAATGGGCACTCGGGCCAGAAGAGTAGTCCTGCTGTAGTCTGAAGTGGTAACTGTATGGGCTGCCATTTTGCTTTAGCTGTGTTAAGGAATTCACTCATGGTTTTCTGCCCCATTACTTGGGACGGTTTCTACTGTATCGCTGTATATAGCACATGGCATAATACAGATCTAGATAAAGAAATCCCTTTATTTCTTTAATCCTTACCTTGCATTTCTTTAATTTGTCCCCACAGAGTTATATAAAGTAGTTGTGATGATGTTCACTTAGCTTTGTTAGGTATCACAGCCTTTACTACCCACTCATGAGTATCAGTATTTGCAAGAATTGCCTACATTGAGTAGATTGCCTCAAATACTAGCAGTACAGCCCACAGCAGCAGACCAGGAAAATGACCTGGGAGGAGGGGGGACAAGGAGGAGTTTGAAAGGAAGAAAGAAGTAGCCTGAAGATGGACAGACGGGAAGAAGTTAAAGGCAGGGGGAGGAAGATAATTAGTGATACACGTATGCAACTCTTCTGCTTATGGGTGTTGTGTTTGAAAAATATCAAATTTCTTGTACGTCCTTCTCTTATTGTACTTACGGCCTGGAGCATCGTTCGTATGATTATTTGATATGTGGTAGGTGTTTTGCTCTTGACACAAGGACCTTCTGCTTTTCTTCCTGTTGTGATTTTTTTGTACATACTATGGAATATATGTACTACACATAAACAGCTGCTCGTCATTTATGAAAATACATTTGAAGCCGTACATGAAAAACAAGGGAGTTTGTCTAAACCTGTACGAGTTGAACTGATGATACAAGTCTGTTAGAGAAAAATCGCCTAATTTTTATTTTAAGCCATGGGCATGATTAGTACCAGCACCCTCAGCCAGTGATCAGATTTGAATGAATATGTGTTTATAAGTCAATTCTTTCCTTTTACCCAAGTGTACTGCGATGGCAAAATCTTTCAGGATGCTGGGAAAATAGATTTATTCCTCTACTAAGTGGACAGAGACATTGTTACATCGATTACAGGTTTGCAATTTGCCTTGCACTCTTGGAAGTGAACTAGCAGACATTGGTTTCATGTTTCACTCCACAAAATGTTTTGTTTGGGTCTGTTTCCCTTTGAGAGCCTGACAGGGGAAGAATGAGGTCATACGTTTTGAAAGTACATCACTGTGAGGATTTTCTTTATGCATAGCTTCGTTCTGAGTCAGAAGCTTATTCTGGCATGAGTAGCTGCTTATGCCTTGTCCTATAAGCTATGTCAACTGAGGACGTACCTTTGAGTAGTGGAAAGCAGAGAGAGCGTAGTAACAAAGGGCCACAGCGGGTTTAGCTTAACGTATGGGTAAGCCTCCGTTTAATCTCTGAAGCCTGCAAAACCCAAACCAGTGCTTTAACTCATTGATATCCAATGTATGTGAAAATCAAGTTCTTCAAAGTTGCCTAGCCAATACCTGTTATGCCATTGACTTTGTACTGGCAGAGAAAAGCGAATGCATTCAGCAGTGTTATCCGCAGGGCTCTCGCTTCAGCCCAGTCCTGATCAGACCCGAGCTGTATGGGAGTTCGCTTCTAAATGGCAAGGTAGTTGACATATTGTGTCTCAATTTAAGCCCCATTACCATTCATTAGACATGCTCCTAGTTAATTATTTTAAAAAGTAAATGTAAATAACAAGTGTTAATTATACCCTCGAGGCCATTGATGTGTACCATGTTGGCATTTCATGTTAGAAAGGCTGCCTGAAATTAGAATAAAGAGCAGTATAATGCAAGGAGGAGGTTTCAGGAAGTATTACTGCTAACATAATATTTTATAATAGCAATTTCATCAATTATAAGTCTTAATATTTAAATAATATTCTATTGAGAATCTATTATTAAAAGCATTTAGGCGATTGGTTGGCTGTTATATTCCCCCCTACATTTGAAAGGCTTATTTGGTTAAAAATGATTTCCAACCGGCTGTAACACCACACGGTATTCCTGGGGCAGTCTCTGTACATGTTCACATGTGGGTTTATCTTTTTTCCTGTCACTTTTGAACACTGACAACTTTCTAGAGAAAGGTTATCATACTTTGCGCCTCCTCAGTGTTGTTCCTTCTTGCTGTCTGCTCCGTGACTTCACTGGATTCCCCAGAATTTTTTTAAACTCGTAGCCAAAAAACTTTTCTTACCTCACTATGTAGTCAAATAAAGTGATTTTTGTACGGCCAATCAGTTTGGATTCTTATCTTATCATCATTTTCTGGCATAGAATGTCTGAAACAAAAATGGAACCAAAGAAAAGCTACGTAAGCGGTGCATTTCGGGTCCATTTGTCTGTTTTCAAGCCATGTACTATGTGATGTGCATTCGATTTCATTCCTTTTCCTTAGAAAAATTGTCTCCTCCATAGGACCTGTAGGGATAATCAGATTAGACTTTCAGATTCTCCTCAAGAATAATTTTCTGTGAAATTACATTTAGGACCCATTGTGAGAGAGAGCCAAGGCAGACTTTTCTTGGATGCAAAACTTTGTAACATGGAAGGATAGAATTCCAGACCTAGATCTGACTCAAGATCAGACTCAAGAGTGGTCTGGGGTTTGCTCCAAATTTCTCCTGGTGATAACTGCTGGATCCAAGCTCCCTACCTGTTGCTCCTTCCCAGGATTCTACAGCCACGTTGCCAATTAGGCTGTCCACTGGTGTTTTCCGTGGGTGATACGGGTCTGTCTCAACACCAAGAAAGGCTCCAGCCAGGCAGTATTCTGCTCTAGGGAGTCTCCAGACAGTTTGCACCGTGGCAACATTTTTACAAAGTCAAGAGACAGTTAAGTATTCACAACTGACTTCTTCACACAGGGAATCCCTCACAGCACTGGGCAGTTGCCCTGTCTGTGCCCAAGAGTCACTGACATCAGGGCTTTCTGTTTGTGGAAGCTTCTGTTCCTGCCCGCAAGCAAAGAGTAAAAGAAAGTGAAAATTCATGTCTGTTCCTTGAGGACGCAGTGGTAAAAGAAAGAGCACGAGGGAGACAGAGGGAGAAAGAAAGGGAGAAGGGAGGGAGGAAGGAAAGAAAGAAGGAAAGGCTTTTTGTGTGCTTGACGTGGCTGTGCATAGGGGCTTTTCTTGCACCTTTCGCATCCTCTCCTGATGGCACACACAGTCCTGCGACAATATATCGCCACCTTCTCATGATATCCCTGTGTCACCAGCAGGCTTCAGTACCTGCCTGTCTCGTGCTAACCTGAAAATTAAGCAGATTGCATCTCAACTCAGAGCCCACTTTGTGGAGCTGCGTATCTTGCGCTGAATGTCATCCCTGATGCTTCCAAGCTCTTGTGGGTAAATGGGAGGTGACACATCCCCTGCAGCTCCCACTAGCAGCAGCTTCTTTTCCCTCCGTGCCTGCCAGGCTCCCTGCACAACCCGCCACCTCCCTCTGCCTCAGCCTTGCTTTTACATTCAGACCTGGCAAAAAGACCATGAGGAGTTGCGAGGCTGTCCTCTGCAACTCAGCAGGGATCTAGCATCTTTTGATTCTTGGGGTGAATGTGAGGGCACGCTTCTCCCAGTGACTGCGGATAAAGCATCTCCTATCTCCTGAAACTATCCGCATCATATCGCAGGCTGTCTCAGCTTCCTTGAGAAAAAAAAAAAAAAACCCAAACCTTCCCCTTCAAATCACATTGTGGCTTTCCATCGCTTATTCTGTGCATAAGGCTACAGTGATGCCGATCAATACCTCCATGAGACATGCAGAGTGTAGGACTGCGGGGCCGAGTCTGGGTGCTGCCGATAGTGCTTTGCTGTCTTTGGGTATGCTGAGAGCTGGTCGGGGTGCCAGAGCATCTCTTACAAGAAAGTAAAGATGTGAACTTTTCCTCTTGGATTTTGTGACCGGGATAATGACATGATAAATTGTATGCCGAGGGGTATGTGTGTAAACTATGTGGAAATCCATTTTTCTGGCCGGCTGGTCAGATTTTATATTGTCCTGTGATCTTTCCATGAAAAATAATCATGGGTCACCTCGTCTGACTCTTGACAGTGTTATTGTTTGTCCTATGTTCAGTAATAATATAAGGAAATTCCAAGTAATTTTATCTTGTGTTTGTAAGGAAGGGAATGTGGAGGGTGCTGTAGAAAGTTGAAGCATTATATAAACTGTTTCAGGCGTTTAAATACATTCCTTTTGCTGCCTGGGGCATTCTTTAGCCCTGAAATACTCTAAAATTAACAATTTGAGGAGGCAGTTATTAAGATCTGGCCCCATCACTGCTTCTACTGTTTGTCTCCGCGTTAAGTTTGAAATTGAAATTATTTAGTTTTTAAATCTATTTAAAAACATGCACAAATGAACTTATGAGAAAATGTTGCCCTAAGCATAATTTTATGACCCATACATTTTTAATATTTAAAGCAGTACTAATAAAAATAAAGCAGTGAATATTCTCAGGGGTTTAATTTTGCTGATGTGTGTTGATCTGATGGTTTGTGAGTTTTACTACATTTCATTAGGGAAATTTTACCAGAGAAATGGAGTCGAATATACAAAATACTTTATCTTAAATTGGCAGCATGAATCCTCAGTAGAGCTTGTTTACAAGTACTGATTCACTTGAACACTTACTTTATGAAGAAACATTGTGGAAATAATTTTATTGCCTGTAGTACTTAAGCAAGAAAGATAGAAAAGGCTTACAGAAACAACCTTCTTTTGGATGGGAGTCTTTCGGATCCTTGCAAATGCTCTGTAAGTTTATTTATGTGCTGGACATTACTTTCCTATCCATCAATATAGGTCGAGATAAGTTCAATAAGCCCGTTTTTAGATATCTCCACTGAATTTTTATTAATATTGAAGTTTGAAATCAAATAAATTCCGTGAAGTCAACTGCGCTGAAATTTTACCAGATCTCAGCCTCAAAGGGGAAAACTCTCCTAAGATTCAGAACATTGAAGGCAAGCACGCTCTTTCCTGCAATACTTGCAAGTTTGACTAGACGCACCTCTGAAACTAAACCCCCTTAGTGTCACCCAGCATTCTGTTCATAATGCCGTAAACTAGTAATCTAGCTAGAGAAAAAGCCCACACGTACACCTTCAAAATGCTTGGAGACAAATAATAGATACAGTGTTTTTAAGAGAAAATTGTCCTAATGCTGAAAACAGTAAGGAGAAAAGTATCTTTTCTTTCAAAACCCATTTGCCTTATCAGTGGATATGTAATTTATGCCTTTTGGTTTTTTTAAAAAAAAATTGTTTTCATTTTATTTGGGGCTGTTTTGGGGGTTTACTGAATCCTGTCTCTCCCAACCCACACTCTAAAATTTGGCAGCAAGTTAGATTACTGTTTACTCTCCCTTGGAGAATACTTCCTTCATATTTCCTTTTTAAGATAATGGAGGAACTCTTTGATGTGAAGCACTTTGTTGGAATTAAGTATTATGTGCGGTGACAGAGTGATTTCAACCGGTGAGAGGTGAAAAGGCAAAAACATTATTCTTTTTATTCAAACAATGTATTTTTTTCCCTTGATATTCGTGGTCTTTTTTCTTGATATTTGAAGCCTGACTGCAAATAGATATTGGAGAAAAACACTACTGTGTTCGTACAATACTTCTCTTCTTGATTCCGAGTCCAAAGAGATTCGGATAGACATTTAAACAACTCCAGACGTTTCAGGGCTGACTTAGCTTTAATACTTTTGTTACGTTTCTCTACCTTTTCTATTGTGTTGACTGGTGTTTAAACTGTGTTATTAGAGGGTGTTATGCACTACACTCTAGCGGTCATGTTTTACAAGTTTAATGAAGACCAGGCAGGATAAATTTCTAACATGGCCTATTGGGTTGAATGGGAGCTTCAATTTCTCCCTAAATCCCAAAATGAGATAACTTTACAATGTACTGAAACTAAACATTGCTTACTGATGTTGGACCTGCTCCTCACAGCGCCCAAGTGAGCTACAAAGCAATGCCAGTTTGTCAGCTTTTACAGTTTGTTCTTTGTCTTTTATTAGAGTTTGGTCGCATTGTGTTTATAATATTATGGGGCTAGTAAAGAGAGCCATTTCCAGTTTCTTATTTGATAAAGGGGTTTGATAAGGAAGAATAAAATAGCATTTAGGTAAAAATTTGGATTAATATAAACAGGAAAAAGAACAGCAACCAGAATTGTTAAAACAAGTGTAGTTTATAGGAGTATACTGCAGAGTATATACCAGCCACAAGTGAAGGGATTATTGTGTCTATACATGTCTCTCTGTATGTCTGACTGCAGAAAATGACAGCTACTTTTGAGGTTGCATTTATGTGTAAGGGAAAATAAATGTACAAAAATAAATATTGAGTATACCGGCTTGTATACGAGATGAATCTTGGACATTTTAACCCTCATATTCCTCTAGTTTGTCCTTCCTGGGATTTGTTTTCCGTATTTGAAACTTTTGAACGGTATAAAGCACACATCACTTTGGTGACCTGAAAAGGATAGGGTGCTTTCTCTGCTGTGATCTCATTTTCACTTTAAAAAGGATGGGAGTTACAATTTTGGACTGGACCGTTTTCCATTACAAGGTAAGAGCAGTCGCACTGAACCCGGCCGAATGCGGTGGCTTATCAGAGTGACTGTTAGCAGATGCTTAAAGAAGAGACGTAAGCACTGTGAAAGTATAGTGGGATATTTCTCTAAACAATATAATATTATACCTTTTGGTATCTAGGAGGGGAATTTTATTTCCATAAAGTGAGAAGAGAAACACCCAACATCTCAATGATCTAAGATTTGGTTTTATCCCTGAACGACTTTAGACTTTTAAATCCTAATATTATTGCTGAGGAAAAACAATTTTCGGTAAAACTTTAAAACATCTTGAATTGTTCTTGTTCTCCGCTCTCCTTTTGGTGGACGCTTTTTAACAGCGAAAGTTTATCCACACAGGAAACCAGTGAGTAGTAGCAAACCAGATAATATGAGCATTGGAAACACTAACACATTCCTGAAAGAGCTGTCCCCTATTTATGATATGCTCTGGATGTGAGGGAAACATGGAATGAGAAGGAGCTTCTTAATGAATACAAAGGCTATATGGAAAAATGTGGGTTTTGTGAGCAGCTACTTCTCTTCAGATGCAGTCTTTCTAAAAGTAATGGGCATCCATAGTGTTCATAGATGGTACAATAGATGGCTTTTTGGACAAAACCAGCCTTAGAACCTCACCTAATCGGTCTGCATTAACCATGACTGAGCGTAGGATTTCACTTACCCATGGCAAGTGATGGAGTAAGGTGGAAGTGTATCACTGATGCGCAAAGAAGGGCTGCTAATACTAGCAAATACAGTCTGCAGCCCAGCAGTCTGTTTCAAAATGTACGTCAAGTAAAATCACGTTTCGCATTTGAGTGTAATTATCTTGAGGATGTATTTGTTTTCCCTAAAGTTTTCGTATTGAACTTGAGATTACAATCATTAATGGTAGCGCCTACAGTGCATCAGGCACTTTCAGATACAGCGCGCTGAAGTCGTCATGCGTGCACCACCTTTATGAAGTCTAGCGTTATCAATATTGCTGTTGTTTGAAACATTGCTTCCTCATAACCATAGCTATGGGAGTTGAAGTGAAGCGATAATGTTTCATTAGGCTTTGAGCCATGGAAACAGTGATTATCAATATTCCTTGTAGTCTTCCCCCCCGCTAACAACAGTGGAAGCTGGATGAAGACAATGCATTGGACTCTACAGGTCTCAGCACTCTTAAAATCTTCCTTCCTCAGCTATGATGTTGCTCATTTTTCAACTTATTTGCATCTGAAGGAGTGTTACAAATAAATTGTTCAGCTAGTCTGCTGTTGGTGGGATGACCGGTTTGTGACTGCTTACAAATAGGCAAATTTAAAGCAGGTGCAATTTTTGGAAGTACATTAAAAGCAATGATGTTATTTAAGCTTTGAAAGCAATACGTTTCTGTGGCTTCTCAGAAGACGGTGGGGGCAGCCTGGTGCTGCTCTCATTCAGCTACTGGCTTTGTGAAAGGATTAGGGCTTTATTCTACTTTAAGGGAGATGGTGGTCTTTTCTTGAGAAAAATGTACCATGTCTAGTTGCATTGTTCTGTCTTTAATCTTAGAGGGGAAAATCCTCCTATAAAACATTGTTATAGAGGAGATGACTAAATAGCGCTTAGCTTTTTTAACATTGTAGCCGATGACTGAAAAAGTAGTATAACACTGGTGAACAGTTAGTCTCTTATTCCTCCCCAAAAGACGGATAAAAATGACCATAGTACTTGCGATAAAAAGAATATGGCAAAAAGAATAAACTAATTTTCAGGTGGCCGGTTGTATTTATTTTGCCGAGGTTTTGGTCTGTCCTTGTTATATCTGGATAATACAAGACACTGCTTAAGGTAAGAATTGCTCTTTTTTGTTTTCATCAGGTATAACGATACTGCGTTTCATTATGCTACATCCTTTTTATATGGAATAGGGCTGCGTTGCCCTTTTCAGATAATATTAGACATGTTCTGAACCCTCATTCATTCTTTTGGAACCCAACCAGCCACAGACACACTTGAAATTTGGCTGGTAACCATTCAAATTACAACTCCAATTTTGTACTTTGCTATATTTTCTTGGGCAACAGCAGGGCCCTCGCTTCCTTTCTGAGCAATTCTAGGGTTTTTGTCTGCTGTCCCGTCAGGAGATTTGGAGGAGGCAGCTGTAAGTACCAGTAATAATACAGGGGAGTTTGGAACACTGTTGTGATGATGCTCAAGAATGTCTACAGTCTTAAAAAGATTTTTGGAGAGAGGGAGTTGCTAGATGAAGACACATCAGGGCGGGGGGATGTGTCAAACTGTCATAGACAGACCTCAGCTGTGGCGGCCAATTTGATGGTGGTGGTGGTGGTGAATTAGGTAAATATTAGTTTAATAGGCCATACAAATGTAATTCATATATCCATATAACATTATTTCTGATGTATGCCTGTCATACTTTCCATGCTCTAAGTGCCGTAACCAGAATTGAAGTGAGGAGGTGGAGTGTTATGTGCTTTTATTGGAAGATCATGAATAAGAGTAAACAGTGTCTAAAGCAAGTGTTAGACCTTAGTCATCTGTAGGAGACAGAGAAGAAAACAGCACATACTCTGTTTATTGAAAGCAATCAACCAGAATAGTTTAACTTGTAATGAAATTGATTTACTTGAATGTCATCTTCCATCTGAGAACCGGAGTATTTGATTGTGTCAAAAAAGGAAGTGTAAGTTTAGTGAACAACTGCTGCAGGATTGTGAATCGTATGAGACAGATCTATTCTAAAATATTCAGAGGTTTATGTAAACGTTTTATGTATTCTACATGTAAAGCATTTTTTATGGCCAAAAGCACTGAGCAAGATGGGGTTTTTTTTCCCTCAGTCAAGATGGAGCACCGGGTCAATTTAGAGAACAAAAACGTTGCACGCTGCAGCAAATACCATGATATGCTCTGTGTTGTTATTTTTTAAATACATCACTTGTGCTACTACACATAAATAATTACTACTTTCTTGTTTAGATGAACACTCAATTCTAATTTTACTAGTCTGTCTTTATTTGCACTTCCAATTAGTGTAGCCATTGTCATAAGAGACCCAAACAGGAGTATTTATTTTATTTTTTGGTTTTATAATGAGTTTACAGGTTGCTATAAAGTATAAGTTTGTGTACAAGAGTATAGCCTTCCTCTGTTCCTAACTCTCTTTCTCTCAAATAAAATGTCACGTATGGCTGAGTTTGTTTTAAGCACGCTGGAGAAAAGAAGAGCGACCTGAGAGAGGTTTTGGTGGGGCACTCAGTGACAACCGTTGCAAGAGTATCCAAAGAAACATTTCCTGTTGACCACTACAGTGCTATAAAATGTAATAGAAATTCCTTGTCATTATAACTAGCTGCCCTCCAGAATTCAAAGCATTATATTGGGAAGCTTAAGTGCCACATGCCTGGTTTAGTTCCTCCGCCACTGCCTTTTATTAGCGTTCATTAAGTAATACACTTTAAAGATTGCCTTTCTTGCTGGGAGGGGGAAAAATTATGTATGTTAGCCTGTAGGAGAGGCCTCTCTTCCTCACCTCTCCTCTCCTCTCCTTGAGACACTAGTAAACACAATAGAGGAACCTCTCAAAGTTCTTGCTGCCATTTAGCACCTTGTTTTTCAGAAGAGTATAGAGATGGTGTGAGAATTTGTCCATGATGGTGATGGGAGGAGGCAGAGGGAGAGCTTGGCAGCAGCTGTACTCTCCCCACAAAACAGGTACAACTTGTGATGCAGGAGTTTGGACCTTCCCGTGCCTCTTGTCTTAAACTCCAGCCTCAAGAAATTGCCCTCGCATTGGTGCATGGGGAGCTGAGTGGGGTTTGGGTTTCTTTTTCCTTCTTTGGCGTATCCTTTAAGGCTGCCCTAATAAAGAAGCTGATTGCAATGGTGGCCTTCCTGATGAAATCTTTGTTAGGGAATGGGTTGAGGGCATCCATCATTTTGAGGGAATATCTGAAATGGTGTCTGGCAGCAACCGCACTGGCTCTCTGGAGCTGGACTGAAACTACAGCCTCAGGGAAAAATGTACTTTCATCCTTTTTACCCAACAGCTCCCCCAGTCCCCCGATTTCCACATAGCTGTATCAAGCCGCCGATTCACACACTGAGGGGAGTGGATGTTTTATGTGTAGCTGAATGGCAACTCTCCCAGGGCTCTTAAGCATTTAACTCATTTTTTTTCTTTGGGAAGAAAGAAAAGAAAGGCTCCAGATGTTTTGAGTTTACTTTTCTGGAATTGGCGCATTGCAGACAGCTCCTAGGCCTCCCTGGGAAACAGGTAACCACCCAAGCAGTCCTCCTGCACGTGCAATGGTCAACCCTTGATAACCAAGGTACAGAGGGAAGTTTCATAAAAGGAGCGTTATCTACTTTTTCACTCATGTCTTTCTTTTCCAAACAGAATTGTCTGGGGGAATTTTCAAGGCTTTTTATTTGGGCAGTATATGAGAAGTTTGTTAAACTCAACTCAACTCCACTTTCACTGCCAACTGTCTTGGGGATCCCTGGGGCAACTCCATGGGCTGTAGCCATGTCCACAGTGTGCAGATGTTGTGTGGTGTGGTTGGAGTCACTGCTCATGCATGCTACACTGTGTCGCAATGCACAGTAAATCCAAAGCATTGAGCCATGAATGTGTCACCCAGATGATTTGTGCAAAACAGTAAATCCAGCATTTATTGTATTGGGATTTACATGTGGACATGCCAACTGTTTGTAAAGAACATATAGAGTCTGATGTTCCTAAACTGAGTTTATCAAGTATGTGTAATAATTACAAGCATAGATTTCTCTCAAAAACAAATTCCCGTATAAAAATTGTTGGAGTCCACACAGGAGGATAAGTTCATAAGGCGTGGGTAGAAAAAGCAGTGTTGATGTCGTTGTTGCCATGCGCTGCGTCTCTGGTTTTGCTTGTAATTTTCTTTAGGTTTAATTTATATTATTAATTTTTGCATCGACAGCTCAAGGAATAGTTGTCTTTCAAGACAATACTTGCTCCAACACCAAAAATTTTCTTTAGGTAAAACTACTGCTTCATGGGAAGCACATTGATTTGGAGTAGACTTTTTTTTCTTGAAATAACTGACTTGCTGTAGTGCCTTTTTATGCATTGTCTATAATTGTTCTCAGTTGCAGATAGCACATTTTCCACAGCATAACATATTAGACCATGCTTGCATAAAACATTTGAGGTATTTTCCTCAAAATTAATAACTAATAAAAATGACAAAAGAAAAATCGCATGCTCCCTAATGAGTTTGTTACGTAGCCTTCATGAAGGAAAGATGCATTCTGCCTTTGCCTGAATTCATGTGAAATTAAAGCTCTTTCATTGGACATGGCAATTAACCCTAACCATAGCGCTGGTGATTTGGATAGAAGCTGGTCTGCAAGGCTCTGCCTCACACACCGTATTATCTGTGTGTGCTAACTTCAGCTGAGGATACTCACGGCCAGAGAGAAACTCTGCATCTCTAAAATGACCTTCCTTGTGATAAATGCTTGTCCTCTGGGAGAAAAGAATCAGGTGAAGGAAGGAGAGAAGTCAAGGAAGACTGGGAAATGTTGTTCCCTGCCTAGCCTAGATGTAGGGAGGAGGATTGTGGCTGGTGCTGAGCCATCCCAGCATTTCTCCACACTCGGCAGCAAGGCAGCTGTCCTTCGCTTTTCTTCCAGCTCTCCTTGCTGCATGCTGACTACAGCTACGGGAATGAAAGAGCGCCTGTGCAAAATGGCAGTGGGGCCGCTGGCTTTGTGTTCAACCACCCCCTATTTCGCCATGGTGGGCATCTCATTCCTGTTTGTTTTGGCAGGGAAAGGAGGAAAATGAACTCTTCATTTTCTGACTGGTGCCTACATTGAGTGGGCACTGTCCATATCAGTCACTCATCCCTACCTTGCTCAGGCATGGAAATAGAAAGTGAAGGTATCAGTACTCGTAAACCAGGAGTCCAACAGTCCAAACTGAATACCACAAAGTCATGAGAAATGTTCATGACTGGTATTAAAAACGAAATTTTGAATTAAATTGACTTTTCTTTTTTTTTTTTAACGTAGGAAAGGGAAAGACAAGTCTAAAAGCTGTGCTTTTTCCCTGAGTTCAAACCTAAAATGGGAATGTTTTGGTTTTTCTAATTATTATTTTTTCCTGGTAATAAGGAATGCACATTCACTATCAGTGCACACATTTCTAATCTATAAGTGACAGCAACTCCATTTGTCTCCAAAGACAGAGTCTTGATTTCCTAGAGACAAAAGCTTCAGCCATCTTTCAGAAATACAGAGCAGATGCGACTGTGCGAGCTGCGCAGCTGTGTTGTCACCTGGTGAATCGCCACATTGCCCCACCACACTTGAGCCTCTCCTTGTGGTGCAGGGAGGGGAAGAGAGAGTGCTTGTCCCTACAGCAAATTCAGAGTGGGTAAAGCCAGCAACAGGAAACGAGGCTGGTGGTCTGGCATGATGGGCAGCGCTTGAAATCTCTGTGATTTAATGTGCTGGTGTTTCTGCGTTTTAAGGAATGCAGAAAATGGGATTTTTGGGAGGGCGAGTTGTTGTTGTTACCGCTGTTGGCTTCCTGAAGTAGCAGCAGGTGTGTTAGCGGATGCCTCTGCCTTCTTCCCCAGCGTCTAGTATAGTTTTTATCTGGCTAGACGGTAGTACTGAGCTACGGACATGCCCAGGACCTGGTGGCCAGGGTGCCAGGCTGCCAGGTTGTTGTGACAGCTCGATTATGAGCGTGTGCAACTGTGGCAAGTGGCATGAATTCTGCGGTTTCTGCCACTGGATGTCAGGAACAGAAAATTGCATGAAAACCATGGTATGATTGAAATTGCCAGAAACATTTAAATTACAGCATCGCTGTGCTCCCAGGCTGTAAAATTAAATGTTACTGCTCACTGGAGTAATTGAGTTGAAATGGCTTGCAAGAAGGCACTCAAGTGATTGTAATTTGGAGAAAGTATTGTCTGCATTCAAGTTGCCATATTCACTTTCTCGACGGGGAAGCCGGTACGGTGCTTCTGGGACATCCATCAGGAGTGATGCATCAGCCAGGGCAGGAGCACCGAGCCCAGCCTCATCTGAGACACAGTGCAGTTGGTGGGAGAGGGACGCAAGGATGAACAATTTCACACGTAGGAGCACTGTGCAAATGAAGTTCAGCATTTTGCAGCCTCAGTGCAGATCAATGGGGATGCAAACACAGAGGTAACTCAGGCAACCTGAGTATTGCTGTAACCTAGCCACCCATGGTGCAGGTGTACAAGAGAGTGGAGCCAAGAAAGGATGCTGCACGGTTAGCTACAGCAGTATTGTTAACACATATTTCCCTGAGCACCAGAACTAACAAAGCTTAGTTTCCTGGGTATTTCTGTTGGAAAGTTGATTGATGGGGGTGTTTCAGAAGCTCAGAAGATCTGAGTGAAACTTTTTCACGATGAAGGCATTTATAAAACATCTCTGCTATCTGGATACTCTACTGTCTAACAAAATGTGAACATGTACAACTTTTTTTCTTACAGCTGGGGGAACTTGATTGGTCTCTCATCTCCCTTTACGGTGAAAAAACATGTAGAACTATAGTTTATCTTTGAAAACCTTATCTTTCTGTTGGATTTGGCAGTAAATTGCCATTATGTTAAGAAATCATGAGCACAGATGAACAACGTTTGCCTCATTTCCCTAGGAACTAGGATAAAGCAGCCACTTTACTGATAGGAGATGGGAATGATGTCTACTTTTGTTTTTCTAGTCATCATCCAAACATGGTGATGTAAAAGAAGACAAATGAAAGTGAGTGAGCATGTGTGTGTGTGCGTGCATGTGCAGAGTGGAGCGCAAGTTGATGAGGGAAGCCATTCCCATGGAGCTATTCCTCTGTTCTCTCTGGCATTCAGGTAGAAGAAGATGCTCGCTCTGAGCTGCAGGTTGTCTTCTACTAGAAAAAAAATATGGGAAATTAGTAGTTCTGGTTCTTAACAGCTTAGCCGAATAGGAGCAATTGCTCTATCAAATTGAGAAATTAAGCAATAATTAGGTGAGAAAAGAACAACATAGGGCGTAGTTAATTGCTCAGCTAATCGTGCTGCAGTGCAACGCATGAACAGAGGGAGACCTTGAATGGACATGAGACTGAAAGCAAGTGAAAACAGCATTGCAGTCACCTTGTGGAAGGTACCACACTTCCACTTACATTGCATGAGCTAAGCAGGAGGGTTTTGAGAGTGGTATTTTTCTTCCTATTTCATATCTGCCTGAAGTGCTTATCTGTCTTTATCTCTGTGTATTGATTTCTCTGTGCTTGAGCCCTAAGTAACAGTGAATCTGCTCTTCTAACTTGTGTTGAAGAATTGTATTGGGAACTCTCTAAAATCGGGTTTGAGAATGAGGCATATTAGTTTAAACAGTTCTCTTCCATCAGTTACACTGATGAGACTGCAACGTTCTTACTAGCCAAAGAAGAGTAAAGTGAGTGAATTGTACCTCAAAATTGTTTGCAGAGATTTTTTTCTGGTATTTTTTATTGCTCTTAACTAGATGTCTTAACTCTGCTGTCTCAGTTAAGCAGCAGCCACTGACAGAGAAGAAAAACTTTTTTCTTTTTTGGTAAAGTGCCTTGAAAGAGTATGAGTTAGGTTCAAATGCTTGCTGCTTTATGCTGCTCCAGGGATGTAAAGCAACTGGTAACTCACTGTAACTATTCGACTGAACTGGATTTACAATGCTTTGCATTGCTGTGATGATGCAAGGCAGCTGGAAAAGACCAGTGAATCTGTTCCTTTTGATAATTAAAAGTACAATGCTACTTTTATCTCTGTTTGACATTTGTTTTTTTCTTCAACTCCCTGTTTATAAAGACCAGATTGTGCCCATGATTGCCATAATCTGAAATTAAAGGGAATGTTTATGGAAAAGAGGAGTACTCAAACTGAGGAAGGGCAACAGAATTCAGCTGTGGGAGACACGTGAGGAACAGCAGCCTTAAAGTGACAAACCTATTTAAATTAGGATGAAAAACTATTTAACCCTTTGTCACAGGCCAAGTACACCCCTACTGAACAGATATTCTGTTCATGCTGTCTCTTGGCCAGCAGTTGATCTCATTTGCTGTCGTTACAATTAATTTTTTTTTCCACCAATACGTGCAACTCTACGAGTAGCCAGCATTGTAATTAAGGGACTAATCCTGCCATATTTACTTGGAGTGCATTGCTTCTCCTCCTGTGCAGGTACAGAGCATCACAGCTGCTTTCCTCTGGAGCCTTCTTGTAGGATCTGTCCCTGCAGGGCAGCAGGCCCCTGGTTGAACCATGGCTTTCTAAGTCAGCATGCATATCTCTTATACCAAAACAACTGTCACACAGATGAGCACAAAGTTCATCTCTCTTTTTAATTTTCTTTTTTCTTTTAAGTGTACGTTCTTCTCAGTGAGACAAGCGTGCTGCATTTTGGGAGGTTTTGCAGTTGAGGAAGAGGTAAATAATTTTCTCTCCCGTTACTTACGCAATATGTTTAGTTACTGTAAAAAGCAGCAAACAAGTTAAGGCAGGCCAATGTAATATTTCATATGGCTATGAATGAGTGAAAACATAAACATTTTTTCCTTTTTACAAAAAAAAAAAAGTTCTGTTTACGAGTGAGGAATGGTGATGGTGGAACGCCTGGTGAGGATGTATTGGGAAAGACAGGCCAAAGCGAGCTGCCATTCAGTAGAAAAGCCTAAAAAAAAAAAAATGCCAAAAGAGGAAGCAGTTGTGTTGTGTAGCTGCACAAAGGGGTTTGTGTCGTGTTGTTTTGTTTTCCTGCTGGCACGTATTTGCCCGTTGGTTTGTCTGAAAGGCGAGCTGGAACGCGCCGTGATGAGCTGCCCTCTGCACGGGCGGCGCGGCGCAAGAGGGCCTAGCAGCAGGTCTGGCGTGCGGTGATTGATCCCTCCATTTAGGAGGCATAATGCCTTCTGAAGCAAAGAGCAGATCAAAGACTTTAATGATTGACAGCGATTTATGCTGCTTTTGTTTTTAATTCCTTGACTCCTGACACTTTAAGACGGGACTTTATAAAAGAAGGATGCTGTATCCTAGGGTTACGCCCTCTTTCATAACAGGGGAAGCTGAAGGAGTTGTGGAGACTGATACCCAGATTTCAGATATATTAGTTTTTATTTAAATCTGAGGTTCTGAGGTTTGTGGGCATGCTGTTTCTGTTATTAAATCATTATGCACCTACCTGGGGGGAAAAAAAGCCAACAATCTTACCAGGAGTGCCTCTATAAACATTTCTTACTCTCCATAGTGTAAGGCTGGTATATTAAAAATTCTTCAAATAGCTGACCTCAACAGGTGTTTTATTTGAGCAAACAAAACAATAAATAGTAATATAATCCCTGTGGAGCTGGCATTAGGCTTTGTGGGAAACGCATAATTTCCTTTACTAAATGTAGGAAGCTGCACAGATTTAATTTATTCATTTTTGTCATTAATACCAAACCATCCTGGAGCTCTTCGCTCCTCAGGGCTGAGGCCCAAAGCTCACTGCACACAGGTACACCGAGGGTTTTTCTGTGATTTGTGTTATGTTTTTCTCTTCCTCAGCGCCGCAAACGCTCTTGGGGGGTGTCGCTAACCAGGGTGCAGTGTGGAGGAGAGCAGCCTGGCAGCCCTTTTGCCCTGGGAGTGGGTCTTACGTCATCGTGCTCACAGGAAAATGGCGAGCCTTCTATTTTTCTGAGTGGTGCCGGACATGCTGCAGCACTGCGCTCGCGGCCGGCTCCGCTGTCAGTCCCTGCAGTACAGTATAAAGCAATTATTGTAATTTTGGCTCCTTGCTTCTGGAAGGCCTCACAATTTAAGGGCTGGTTTGTTTGTTTGTTATTTTTAATCTAGACCATATGTAGGTTGCAGTTTTAGTGGCTGTATTTGACATGTTCTGGAAGGATGATGTCTACTTAAAAGACACGCTTTGCTGAAAACATTTTGCCATTCCTCCATGTGGCAGAAGCCACTGTGTTGTCCTGGGGTCTCCAAAGAGGGAGACGGTGGATTTCCTAAATCATTGCCACTGCCACGCCGGATGAGACAGGGGCCAGGCAGGTCCTGGTGTCACGATGTATGTATGGCCTTGGAGGTTCCTAACCCAGCCTTTAATTTTAACGGCAAACAAAGAGCAGTCCTGAAGAAATTTTACGTCTGAAATGTAAGTTAATTTAAGCTATTGTGTACGCACTACATAAAGCAGTGATGACACTCATATTTTCCTTTATATATGAGTAAATGCCACTGTTATATTAGTAAAAACTGCTGTTGTTCTTACTTTGCGATGACAAAACTGATGCTAAAGGGATGCCATCTCCAGGTTAGGTGGACCAGTGCCTCACCCAGGATGGCAAATGCTGCCTTTTTATGCTTACTATAAAGCCCGAGGTCCTATCCATTAAGAAATGATGGCTGAACTCTGGAAGCCATTAGAAAAGCCCTTCACTATATTTTATTGTTCTCATAAAGTTCATGAATTAAGATCTGCATTTTAAGCATAATTTACTGTTAACTCTTCTATTAACTATTTATATATCTTCAGAAAGAAAGTGATCTTGTAGCACTGTTCTCAGGGAATTTGAATTATGCTCAAATTTTAACTTGTGAATTCTGTTCAGCTTGCTAGAACAAAAATTTTCCCTAGCTTTGAACATGTTTTTGTAAGATTTCAGCCAAGTTCGGTCCTTTGTGTTCGTGAACTCAGGAATTTGGTTAAAACCATGTAAATAGGTGAATCTAGTAGCCTAAGTATACCTAGAAGTTTGATAGTGTTAAGAAATGAAAAAGAAAAATAATTAACGATCCTTTATAATAGAGTGGGCACAAGCATAAAAGAGTCAAAACCCAACCCCCAAAACAAAGGGCTATCTTTTCAAAAGTAATTCAAAACATTTGGTACGTGGTTTCCTGATGTTAGTTAAGAATGTTTCCTGGTTTTAAATATTCATTAGGAGCTTATGAGATTAGTGATGTGCACTCTTTTATTGTTTCTATTCTTTTTCATCCTGGGATTTACAAACAAGTATTGTGCTTTATCTTGTACATAACCCATCCCATTCAGCATAATTTGGTGTTGAACCTGCTTGACCAAGTTATTTACTCTTGACTTGGTTTTCATTGTCAGCTCAAACGTGGGTCATTGACAAACCGCTTCAATGAAGTTGGAGCAAAGCCTAGCTACGTTGTAACAGAACTGTTAGAACGCCTTCATTTCCAGATTTTCTTACGCATGTAATATTTAGAGCAAAAGATTAGGAAAGGTATTGCTTTACAGCTTAATTTTGGACCTGTTGGTGGTAAACGTTTTCAAATAGTGTAAGTTAGATCAGCAAAATGATCAGCTGATTAAGACATCATTGATTTATATACTTGAAACTACTGAAAGAGAAATCCGTTTATACATTCACATTTTCTGGGTTTTTTCTGGGTTCTTTTCATTTTCTGCTCACTGTCTACTTTAGAAATACAAGTTGTGGGGTTGCATATACTTTTCAGGCCATAGCTGCGCACTAGGGGTTGCTCATGAAAATGAGCTGTTCATCTGCCCCACCATGGGCCTTGCACTCATCCCTTTAACATCATATGGCAAGGAAAGGACAGATGCTCAAAACCACAGGGGATTGCAGGGGGTGGGATTGAGACCCGTCTGAGGATGAGGTTGGAAGGAATGGTACCAGTTTCAGCTGCTGCAAGCAGCTTCTACAATCAAGCTGGAACTTAGCAGCGAAAGCAAACATAGCCCAAACACTTGGCAAAAAATTATTGGGCTGACTTTCGATAGCAAAGTTAAATTTAGTCTAGTCGTTTAGAATGACTTCTTCCTCTCATTTCCATGTCTAAAAGGTTAAGCATAGGCGCAGTGTGAACAAAAAGCTTTCAAAATCGGACACAATCCTCAGGCTGGGGTCTGCAGTCCTCTTTGCCTTTTCACATGGACTTTAGCAGCAGATGCAGGTGCTAAAGCAGAGGATTTTTGGATTAGGATAATTGAGGTCCCTTAAGCTAAAACAGCTCTTAAATGTCTCTCGCATATGCTGGAGGGAAACTATATGTGATGAGGTACTTACTCCCAACTCTCTGCCGATGTGTCCCAGTGCAATCAGGGAAGGTGAAAGGGCTGTCATCGCCTGTACGGCCCAAGGGGCTTTCTCTGCTACACTAGTAGTCAATTTAGCTAGATACTGCACAGAAATATTCATATTTCTGTTGTGAGCCTTAAACTTTAGTAAGTGCTTTTCTTTCCACAGTGTGAAGTTTGGATAACGCCTGGCAAATATTCAGGTTTTCTGTTTTCTTTCTGGAAAGCACAGTCCACATTAATGGCCGAAGCATAATTAACGAATAAAGTGAATAATGCAAATTGTTCTTAAAAGTCAGTTTGAAAAACATTTTATGCTTGAAGGCACTGTGTTTAAAATCAGGGACGTCTCTTTTTCCTTTCCCATGTAGAGCCAAACTGGGATATACAAAGCCAGGTGCGTAGTACCCATCTACACCTCCGTGGTGTGGGCATGCAGACAGTTGAGAGCATACCTCTGCCTTTGTGTGCAGTTCAGTTGTTGGTGAGTAGCGTTAAGTACAACCATGTGCCTTCAGCCAGGTGTCGTTCAACTGCAGCGATGCAACTTTTAATGCAATGATTTGGGGTGCGAAATAGAAAGTTTTAATTTGTATTTTTAAAAGGATCCTGAGAAAATCTCTTCAAGCCAAATCTTCTCTTCAGAAGGGTACTTATTGGGTAAAAATACTGACCCGTTCTCTAGAATAAATAACATTACCATACCTGTGGATGTGTACTCAATCACACAGAAGGGGAGATGCTTAATTGCACCCCTTGCACATAAGCACGGTTGTGTTATTTTCCAAGAACAAAAGCTTAGCTTAAATAAATTCAGATTGTTTTTAAGATTGTGTTAGAAAGTTAGTATTCAATTTAAAGTGTTCACAAAATGGAAGATGGCAGAAGTTCACTCACTTCAAATTATAGGATGAGGAAAGCCCCAAGTTGTCTGTAAAAGACAGCTTTTGCAGCATGACTGGGAGGTGGAAGGTGTTAAGCTCCGTTGGACTCAGCAAGGGGATGAATACCTTCCCTGAAAACCTCTTGTCGCATCCTCTCTTATTTATATCTTAAAGGTGTCAGCTTGGACACCCTAGTTTGTTGTAATGAAACGATCCAATAGAAGGAGTAAGATAGTTTCAGGAAGAAAATCCAAAGCATATAAAGGATGAAATACTGTTAAAGATGTTTCTTGTTCTTCTGGGGACTGTTTTCCTGATCAGATAGCAACATCTTCTAACAAAGTTATGTGCTGAAAAGCTTAGAGAGCTCCCTTCCTTCTTTTTATTGTCTCCATGCAAGTATCAATCAGTTCCAAACCCTAAACAACCGGCCAGCTGAAACTGGTACAGCCTTTTTCTTACTGGGTCTGCTTTCAGGGGAAAAGATTGGGATTTGCCACTGCTGTGTCACTTGCAATGCTTGATGCAGAGGCAGACACCTCCTTTGCTGCCTATGGCCACGCACCAGTGGTGACTGCTCCCAAGCTTCGCTCTGTGGCTGGGAAGCAGTTGAGAAACGCAATCACAGTGGGGGTTGTGGGTGTGCACGGCTGTGTGCTCCTGTGTTGGTCAGCATGGGTTGGTTATTCCCAACTGAAAATACCAAGTCAGAATCGTGTGCCAAAATAGTTGGATTTCAAGAGCAATCGTATTGTGTTTTGTCAAGAACCAGAGGGCTTCAGTAGTACTCTTCAGCTAAGCCTTGGAAGCTGCATATTTCATTGCCTGTAAGAAAACCACCTCAGTTTGTACACTATCAAAGCATCTTTTGCTTTACCCACATGCCTTGTTTTTGTCATACTCTGATCTTCCCTCATAATGTTGCTTTCTTTCAGTTTGTTTGATGCAGACGAGAACACCCATGCAGAATCCCACCCTCTTTTTTCTGTAATTAATTCTGTAATCTTTAATGTGAATATCTCTCATTGAATCTTTGAAACCCACTTCTGAAATACATGATCTTCTTCACCAGTTTGGCATTGCATTTTCCTCCATTCCTTTCAAAAATGTTTAGAGGAGGAAAGGGAACAAGTTCCCCCTCTCAGGGAGACTATCCACTCGTTGCTTTAGGGAGTAGTTTAGAATAAGAAGAGTTTGCACATCGAATTCAACAAGCTAAATAATAGTCCCAAGACTGTTTCTTTCAGTTTTGTCCAGCAGCAAGCTTAGGATGAATCTTGTGAAATCTCTACAATAATTGCTATTCCCATAGTTCTTACTGACAATTTTTGTCAGTTAGTGGATTGGTTTTTTCTTCTGTTTTTCAAATACCAAAGGAAGCGCGGTAGGTGGCCCAGTGGAAATTTACTTAGAAGCAAATCCTTCAGCTGGAGAAGTTAGACTGATGCACACTAGCATTGATAAGACTTTGGCTTCTTTGCCCTGAGGTTGGTGAGACCTGTAGATATTAGAGGCCTCCTGACTGAGGAGGAGGCAGAACATGCTGTTACTAGATCAAAGGGAAGGATTATTTTTAAGTGCCATTTGCAATCACTCGGTATGCAAAGTGGCTGGCTTCTAGCTGAGGGGGGTTGAGCGCTGGTTACCCTGATGCAGTTGGACGGAGAAAGATGCAGTTTTGCTGAATCGCGTCTTCTGACCAGCTGTCTTCTGACCACCAGGATCAGCGCCATGCATCTGCTGGAGAATGTGTAGGAAACATATATGGGCCATCCACAGGATTGCTGAGGACTTGGGCTGTTTGTTGTGGTGCCACTTTGCAGGCACAAAATCCAACCCCTCAGTGAACAGGGCAGGAGAACATCTTCAGCATGTGGAGGGACCGTATGCGACTAGCATTAGTGAAAACACCCACCAAAATGCTGAGTCCTGTGCTCTGGGTCCAGAAGAATGGCACCCAAGGAAACAAAGGGTGTAGTTTGCTGGGTGGCTTGGGAGAAAAACATGGATTGCCTCTGAAGATGTTTTGTTTGATGTTGGTGGAGAAAATTGAATTACATTCTAACAAGGTAGCAGCAACAGCTGAGAGTTTTGTGTTGGGGGAGGGTCAGTACAGTACACTCGTACATTTTGCCTTTCTGTTCAGAATATTAGCATTGTTGTGGCTTTTTGTTTCTCCCTTTCAATGGAGGAGGTTGACGGAGAGGTTAGATACCAGTTCTGCCTCAGTGATTCATTAAAGCGGAGCTGGAGGAACGGAAGTTGCCCTGTTCAAAGGTGTGGGGAGTGTTTCATTGTTCTGCACGGTGCTGTGAATGCCAACGATTTTGCAGCTGTGAAAAGGGCTCTTAATGAGTTTCAGCATTTTAATGTACTTCAAGTTCCCAATTGTACAAATTTAAGAAGCTTAGCAATTCAGTATCTCCTGAATAATAGCATTTATTTTATACTCTAAATACACACGGGGAAGTCTCAACAATATTGCAGGAAGTCTTGGTAATATTGTGGCTCCTTCCCAATGTAATAGCTTTAGAGGACCTAATTGACTTGAACAGTGGAATTGGTCCTTTAAAAAACATGCACACACAATTTTTGATTAATGAGCCCCATAATAAATCATTAATCTTTTTTGGCTCAAAAATTGATGTGAATAGTTTTCAAAGTAGAAGAAGTTGTGTATGTTTTCCTAAACTGTCTTAGTGATACAGTGCTTGCATTTCAAATCTATCATCTTAAATTTACAGAAAAAATAACCTAACCTAATCTAACTTTTAGAAAAACAAGTCCAAACTCTGAACTACTTAGTTACTAAGAGGCATGTGAAGAAACATCTAGATAGGAGTACTTCCTCTTAGAATAATAAAAGTACTGTAAAATGACTGTGTAATAAGTGTCCTTCTTCCTGAAGGATCTCAAAGTGCTTTTACACATTTTCTATAGTCAATGCGGGTCATTCACCCATCACTTGAATGAAACCAGTCTTTACTGGCTGCACTAAACAACACATTTTATAGGAAGGAAATCACAAATAACTCTCGCGTTTGAAACTCTGGGGAGAATTTGAGGTAGGCAGATTGTAATTGCCCAACTTGGAACCAGGCCAGAAGACTGTGATTAATATACCCAGGCTGCGCTTTAATTGTCCCAAAGTAGTCAGGGCCTTGGTTTCAAGTGTGCTTTGTCTCTGAATAGTGTTTCTTTTTCTTCATGTTAATTTGGAGCTTATAGAATGGGTGGCAGGTTTAGCAGAATTTAAAAGCAGGGAGATTTTTTGCTTACATGGGGATCAGCAACATTGAGACAGTGCAACACGATTTTCCACGTATATCTCAAGTGACGGAAGCTGGTTGTGTATTTGGTTTTTCTTCCTTTTCCCTTCTGATTTGGTTTGGATCCCTCGAAATATTTTCCCCACACTTTACTAATTTGAATTCTCTTAATATTACTATTTGAGGTTTTACAATTAATAGCAGAGTAAATGCAAATGATGCTACTCTTTAACTTTTCACTTTCTCTGGGAATTACTTAATCTTTCGAAACAGTGTACTATCTCAGAAACCTGTGAAAGGCAGTCTAGCAGGTCAAGTTGATTGATCTGTAAAAATAGGGTCACATAACTTGAAACTGTTTCCCTTAGAAAACAAACAAGCTGCAGTGGCTGTTGATGCTTTTCTCTGTAGAGCCAGCCTCATCTCCTCCTTGGCAGGGTAAAGCTGGGAAGCGTCTGAAAGTCAAATCCCATCTTGAGGCTGCTGGATGTGAGTCCATCTGTGACAATCACTGATCTGCAGATCCACAACTGAATCAACTTCAGGCTGAGACATTACTCAGTGGGATCCAGAGGATATTTATTTTTCTCTTGGGGAACCTGAGAGTTTATAAAGGATTTTGTGTAGATATGACCAGCTTAGAACATAGGGATATTTAGAACACAGGGATGTATTTTTGGTTTTTGAGGGGGGCTTGTCCCCAAAGAACACTTGTAACATTAGCTTGGTCTGTTGAGCAAAGTTGAGCTGAGCACAAATTTATGAGGACTGTAAACTATCAAGTTTCACTCCTTAGGTTTGAAGTGTTTACTTGGCTTGTGAAAAACACACTCACATCCACAGCTGTATGTGTTTTACCATGAGCCACCAGGAATTGCTACACTCATGATGGGAAACTCTGGAATTTCATAGGCATCCACTTAAAGGCGTTGTACGTGGTACCTTTCAGTCTTACCTTCTTTAGGGACAACTGCATTTCACCTCCTCAAAAAATGGTAGAAGTTGTTTCCCAAGCATTGCATGATTTTCTAGTCACGTCATCAACTGCTGATACCAGTATCAGCCAGGATAAGCACTGGCATAAGGAGTGTGCCTCTGATAAAACACTCCGAATTTACATGATAAAGTGGCTCTCTCCCATTCTAGTTCTTTGTCCTGGTGGTGCAATATTAGATAGCTGAGAGTTTAAAATGTTCGGCTTTTCCTTTCACTAAAACTGCTTTGAAAACAAGTTGCAAGTACAGCACCTGGAAGATGTAATCCAGAAGCCTAAAGTGTTCAGTAGTTGAAGTTCCTTTCTTTAATGCTGTCTTTTAGGATTCTAAAGCTGGAGCAAAAAGACTCGGATCATTTAAGGACGAACATAAGAGCCAGGTCCAGCTTTCAGTGTTCTAGGTGGAGACCCACACCGCTCCCTCTACACTCTGCTTGCAAATTCTCCTTTGCCTTTAATTCCCAACCACCCATGACATCCAAAATGCCTTCTTTGTAATTCCTTTCCAGTCTGGGACTCAAGGAATGCCTTTGTAGCTTGCCTCACAGTTTTATTACTGCAGTAAGTTCTTAGAGTTGCTTATGATTTATAAGTGATAAAGAGGATGATAACATCCTTCATTTGTTGGACTGATACAGCCATCACTTTTTATATGAATGACTGACTTATACAAATATATGCAAAATATGATTACATGCAGATATATTTAATCACACACAAGTATACCACCAGCTAAGCACATTAAGTGACTGTGTATGGGTATACCTCCTTTGTATACACAGTCACTCACGCATATGGATGCGTTATTGCAAATGTGCCTCCTTTTTTGGAAGTCTGAGTAGGGGCTTGTATGTCTTTGTACATAGACATCTGTTTACCCAGATCTTCAAAATTGAAAGCATGCTTAAATTGGAATGCACTTTTATTTGTGTAATACATTTTGTTGTTATGTATGTAATATACAGCTGCACTTATGTACTTTAACACATCATTCCTGTGCATATACACACACATGGGCACACACACATACATACATTAGCCACAGCTAAAGTACTGTATAGACATAAGAAGCTCAGATAAGCCTGAGCCATGGAGAGCTCAATACTGGAATCCTAGTGCATTTTCTCACAGGCTGGCTTAGTACAACACAGCAAATCATTGACACACAAGCAGTCGCAGCCAGTTGTGTGCTAGGCAGGGCAACCAGGTCCAGATTTCTGGAAACAGAAGGAAAGACAAAGTGACAGGGCTTGTCGTATTTCCTTTTTCCTTTCCTCCTCCTCACAGGGACTCCTCACTTGTACTCGAGTTCAAGCATTGTGCTCTGTCTTGAATTTCAGCTTGTAGTATCTTTTCTTATATCTCCGCTGTAATGTTCTCTTGTATCATCTTGTGCCGTTCCTGTACAGTTTGCCTCCTGATCTCTTGGTTACAAAGGCGCTGAACTTCACGAGCTTTTGCAGGTAGGCATCCTTCATGCATTCAAACACCTCTGAGCTTGTCCTCTCTGTCCTGTGAACAGCCTTGTGCTGCAGCGCTCCTGTCTGGCCACCCCAGTTCTGCTGCATCTCACCAGCTGACTGCAGACAACTGTGTGCTTTATATCATTTCAAATGCCAGACACCTTTGCTTTTTGGCCTTCTCAAAGCTCTTTATTTCTGCCACAAGAACAGCACATGCATCCTTTCACATCAGTTTCGTGAGCAGAGGAAAATTCTTTTTTCTCTCCACAGCAGGCCTAGGTTACGGCTCCTCATGACTCAACAAAATTTGCTTTATAGCTCTGTCTTGATCCTTAGTAGGTGGATTGATCTGGCCATGTTGTCCACCTTGCTATACCTATTCTAATTTCTAAATGGTTTTCTGCTTCCTTCTGCAGAAAATTGATGACTTTTTCTTTTGTATGTGAATATGCAATTGGAAGCATTCATTGACTTGGAAAACTTGAGTCGGCATTCACTGCTCAGAAGACTGTACTCTTCCAGCCGATATCAAAGGTGGAAGGAACGAATGAAAGATTTATAGGAAAACTCTCATGAAGAACTCACACTTTCCTTGGTTTTGGGAAGTAAGAGAGTTCATAGACTCCTTTCTGGTTCACTGTCCCGCATCTTGTGGAGAGGCTATGTTCTTTGTAGGTGGCAAAGCACAATAAAGTTCCCTCTCCTCTCTGCTTTTGTCAGCTGACAAGAGAAGAACCATGTTTCTCTTACCACCCTCTCTATACTTGTTTTTCTTCTTAATATTGTCTAGTTGTAGAATTGTCTACTACTCTCCTCTGGCTTTCTCTAAGCCACTAGCTGATGCATTGAGTGACGTGGATCCAAATTTTCTTTCTACACAAAGCATAATACACCCTTAAATAACGCTTTCTTCCCCAGTGGTGCTGAATTTTTTGTGTCAGGGAATGAAAGTTTTGATGCTTTGTTTGTCTCTCTTTCCTGAAAGGGCTGTGAGGAATGACAGATGCCTGACCCCTCTTCCCTATGTTGTCCATCTGAAGACTGATGCGGTGTCTCCTCTTCTGCTGCTTGTTCAGTGGCCACCACGGGTTATTTTCCTCACTGTGCTGGGTTTTCATGGCAAGGTTTTGGTAGCAGGGGGGCTACAGGAGTGGCTTCTGTGAGAAGCTGCTAGAAGCTTCCCCTATGGCTGACAGAGCCAATGTCAGCCAGCTCTAAGATGGACCTGCTGCTGGCCAAACCCGAATTCATCAGCAGTGGTGGTAGCACTTCTATGATAACATATTTAAAAATGGGTAAAAACTGCTGCGCACAGCATCCGGAGGAGAGGAGTGAGAATATGTGAGAGGAACAACTCTGCAGACACCAGGGTCGGTGAAGAAGGAGGGGGCAGAGGTGCTCCAGGGGCCAGAGCAGAGATTCCCCTGCAACCCGTGGTGCAGACCATGGAGAGGCGGGCTGTACCCCTGCAGCCCATGGAGGTCCACGGTGGAGCAGATCTCCACCTGCAGCCCGTGGAGGACACCACGGCAGAGCAGGTGGATGCCCAAAGGAGGCTGTGGCCCCTTGGAGAGCCCATGCTGGAGCAGGCTCCTGGCAGGAGCTGTGGCCCCATGGAGAGAGGAGCCCAGGCTGGAGCAGGTTTGCTGGCAGGGCTTGTGACCCTGCGGGGGACCCACGCTGGAGCAGTCTGTGCCTGGACTGCGCCCCGTGGGAGGGACCGACACTGGAGCAGTTTGAGAACTGCAGCCCGTGGGAAGGGCCCACGTTGGAGAAGTTTGTGGAGGACTGTCTGCCGTGGGAGGGATCCCACGCTGGAGCCGGGGCAGAGTGTGAGGAGCCCTCCCCTGAGGAGGAAGGAGCGGCAGAGACAACATGCGATGAACTGACCACAGCCCCCGTTCCCCGTGCCCCTGTGCTGCTCGGGATGGGGAGGAGGTAGAGAAATCAGGAGCGAGATTGAGCCCAGGAATAGAGGAGAATTGGGGGGAAGGTGTTTTAAGAGTTGGTTTTATTTCTCATTACCTTACTCTGATTTGATNTGCTTTGTTTGTCTCTCTTTCCTGAAAGGGCTGTGAGGAATGACAGATGCCTGACCCCTCTTCCCTATGTTGTCCATCTGAAGACTGATGCGGTGTCTCCTCTTCTGCTGCTTGTTCAGTGGCCACCACGGGTTATTTTCCTCACTGTGCTGGGTTTTCATGGCAAGGTTTTGGTAGCAGGGGGGCTACAGGAGTGGCTTCTGTGAGAAGCTGCTAGAAGCTTCCCCTATGGCTGACAGAGCCAATGTCAGCCAGCTCTAAGATGGACCTGCTGCTGGCCAAACCCGAATTCATCAGCAGTGGTGGTAGCGCTTCTATGATAACATATTTAAAAATGGGTAAAAACTGCTGCGCACAGCATCCGGAGGAGAGGAGTGAGAATATGTGAGAGGAACAACTCTGCAGACACCAGGGTCGGTGAAGAAGGAGGGGGCGGAGGTGCTCCAGGGGCCAGAGCAGAGATTCCCCTGCAGCCCGTGGTGCAGACCATGGAGAGGCGGGCTGTACCCCTGCAGCCCATGGAGGTCCACGGTGGAGCAGATCTCCACCTGCAGCCCGTGGAGGACACCACGGCAGAGCAGGTGGATGCCCAAAGGAGGCTGTGGCCCCTTGGAGAGCCCATGCTGGAGCAGGCTCCTGGCAGGAGCTGTGGCCCCATGGAGAGAGGAGCCCAGGCTGGAGCAGGTTTGCTGGCAGGGCTTGTGACCCTGCGGGGGACCCACGCTGGAGCAGTCTGTGCCTGGACTGCGCCCCGTGGGAGGGACCCACACTGGAGCAGTTTTGAGAACTGCAGCCCGTGGGAAGGGCCCACGTTGGAGAAGTTTGTGGAGGACTGTCTGCCGTGGGAGGGATCCCACGCTGGAGCCGGGGCAGAGTGTGAGGAGCCCTCCCCTGAGGAGGAAGGAGCGGCAGAGACAACATGCGATGAACTGACCACAGCCCCCGTTCCCCGTGCCCCTGTGCTGCTCGGGATGGGGAGGAGGTAGAGAAATCAGGAGCGAGATTGAGCCCAGGAATAGAGGAGAATTGGGGGGAAGGTGTTTTAAGAGTTGGTTTTATTTCTCATTACCTTACTCTGATTTGATTAGTAATAAATTAAGCTAACTTTCCCAAGTTGAGTCCGTTTTGACCATTACAGTAATTGCCGAGTGATCTCTCCCTGTTCTTATCTCGACCGAGGAGTCTTTCATTATGTTTTCTCTCCCTCGTCTAGCTGAGGAGGGGGAGTGATAGAGCAGTTTGGTGGGCACNTGACAGAGCCAATGTCAGCCAGCTCTAAGATGGACCTGCTGCTGGCCAAACCCGAATTCATCAGCAATGGTGGTAGCACTTCTATGATAACATATTTAAAAATGGGTAAAAACTGCTGCGCACAGCATCCGGAGGAGAGGAGTGAGAATATGTGAGAGGAACAACTCTGCAGACACCAGGGTCGGTGAAGAAGGAGGGGGCGGAGGTGCTCCAGGGGCCAGAGCAGAGATTCCCCTGCAGCCCGTGGTGCAGACCATGGAGAGGCGGGCTGTACCCCTGCAGCCCATGGAGGTCCACGGTGGAGCAGATCTCCACCTGCAGCCCGTGGAGGACACCACGGCAGAGCAGGTGGATGCCCAAAGGAGGCTGTGGCCCCTTGGAGAGCCCATGCTGGAGCAGGCTCCTGGCAGGAGCTGTGGCCCCATGGAGAGAGGAGCCCAGGCTGGAGCAGGTTTGCTGGCAGGGCTTGTGACCCTGCGGGGGACCCACGCTGGAGCAGTCTGTGCCTGGACTGCGCCCCGTGGGAGGGACCCACACTGGAGCAGTTTTGAGAACTGCAGCCCGTGGGAAGGGCCCACGTTGGAGAAGTTTGTGGAGGACTGTCTGCCGTGGGAGGGATCCCACGCTGGAGCCGGGGCAGAGTGTGAGGAGCCCTCCCCTGAGGAGGAAGGAGCGGCAGAGACAACATGCGATGAACTGACCACAGCCCCCGTTCCCCGTGCCCCTGTGCTGCTCGGGATGGGGAGGAGGTAGAGAAATCAGGAGCGAGATTGAGCCCAGGAATAGAGGAGAATTGGGGGGAAGGTGTTTTAAGAGTTGGTTTTATTTCTCATTACCTTACTCTGATTTGATTAGTAATAAATTAAGCTAACTTTCCCAAGTTGAGTCCGTTTTGACCATTACAGTAATTGCCGAGTGATCTCTCCCTGTTCTTATCTCGACCGAGGAGTCTTTCATTATGTTTTCTCTCCCTCGTCTAGCTGAGGAGGGGGAGTGATAGAGCAGTTTGGTGGGCACCTGCTGTCCAGCCAGGGTCAACCCACCCACTCAGCTCATGTCATTGCTGTACTTTTCTCATTCATTAGTTGTAGCCTCTGCTGCTCCCCTGGACCTGGCCATAGTCCCAGGTTGGCTGAGGCCAGAGCCGTAAGAGTGGTGGTCACACACCTCTCAGTCCCCGCTGCAGGCAACCTGCTCTCTAGGCTCTGCTTTTTGACGTTGACTGTAGCTGTGGGACAGTGGACCCCTCTGTTAGCAAAAACGTGGTGGGACAGTGCCAGTGCTGCTGAGAATGAGCCGGGAGAGCGTGGAACCGTGCCTGCTCGATTTGGCAAAAAGGCAGGATTTTAGCCCCGTCATTACCCCTTTTTCCTTGGTTTGCTGCTGTTGGCTCCTAATCTCAACTTCATTTACCAGGGCAATTCCATCACACAGAGCAAGAGTTGCTCTGATGGGCGCTGAGGAGAGCACAGACAGTTTAGCTACTCTGTGCAAGGGGGTTCAGCAGTGATAATCACAGCAATTAAACCCTGCCTTTTTGTTCCATTTTAATACCTTATTTTTTAAATAAAGCAAAGTTTCAGTTTCTTCGCTTACTAATAGTCATAGTTTCCTCATATAATAATAATCATAATGTTTCCTCATTTTCATCTATGAAGGTGGAAATTGAGTATTCCAAGGCTTTTTTGCTAACCCTTCGCTGGGACTTGCTGACTCAGCACCAGGAATTCCACACACAGGAAAATGCAGTATTGCTGTGTCTGTCGTGCTTTTGAGCGATAACCATCACTTGTCACATTTGAAATACGACTTGGTTGCCTTTTTATATCTGATGCATTTAGCAAAAGTATAAGTATTTCTGCAGTGTCTGTGTTGTGAGTTGTGCCTGATCTTAAATGGGAACAGTATTTTTGTCTGTGTTAAATACAGATTTCTTAAAATAAAACTGTCAAGGCTGTGTTTTATGGGGGATTTTGTTTTCCTTAAGCAGTATCTATGTAGATTTTTTTCTTAAGTTTCTGTAGTAGTTAAAAGAATCCAGACTCCCTGAAAATTGATGCATCCTCAAGGACTAGTAGGTTTCCATTTCTGGCATGTGCATCAAGATGAATAACTGTTCTCTAGCAGTTTGTATGGACTCAGGCTAAGCAGACCTCAACCTTGATCCCAACAGGAATTCCCAGACAAGAGAATTCTGACTTCATTTATGGTTTATAGGAAGTAACGTAAAACATGACAAAAGAAAGTGTTCAGTTTTCTTCACAAGCAATCACATGGGATCTGTGTGCTGCTTGAATTCGCCTTTAGGTCAATAGGTCAAATATTAAAAAGCATTATACTGTCCCAAAAAGTCCTCTTAAAGCTTCTGATGCTTTCCCAGTGCTGGTAATTTGCTACCGCTAATAGCTACAGTCTTTTTCCAGTGCAAGTGTAGACAGTTAAATGCTAAGGCTTTCAATTTTGCATGAAGAAATTTGAGTTTCCTGACAGCCGCAACCTAGAGAAGTTTCTGGACAGAAACACATAAGTTTCTATTGATCTACACATAGATGCAATATTGATAATAATTTAACCCCGTGTGCATATGTAGGATTTCAAATCTATGTTGTCTTCATTTTGCTGGCAGCTTTGAGAGGAAATATTAAAAGGAAACAATAAATGCATTATAATCATCAGAAGATGTGCATACACTTGGAGTTTTGCATCTTTATTAATCTGAATATAATTCTGAAAAGATTTTCCAAGCACAGATCCTGATACTTCCAAGTCAGACCAATTGCTGTAGAATTCAGTAAGAGAAGGATCAGACTATGACAGAGCAAATACTCTGTTGTTAGGGAGAACAGCTGCTAGAAATAGTGGACAGAAAGTCCTAAAGCCACCCTGGCCAAGTACAGGTTACGTGTGCATGAAAACATCTGTAACTTGTGCCTCTGCTGCTTCATTATGCTGTCCTATGGCCACTGGAAGATGAGACAGCAAAGCCTTGTGCCACACTCCTGTAATTTAGAAAGTCCCATTGCCTCCTTTTCTGAGCTTAAGGAGCAACATGCAGCTTCTGCTCTAACACCTCACACAGTCTCCACAAAGTACAGGGAGGGGTTAAATCCATAGGCTGATCTCAATGCTTTAAATCTACGGTTTGAGGAACCCAAGTTTGTCCTCTACAACGCTAGACTCTGTCTGCCCTGAGCAAGTGGTATTGTTGTATCCTGAGATGGATTAGGGAGAAAACCATTTACTTCCACTACCATATGTAATCCTTTTGGTCCAGTGTTACTGTCATGAGAACAGACATTCTGCTTGAAACTTTGAGGTAAGAAAATAGCACAGCCCAGTCAGCTCCAGTTGTCACCAGGCCATGGCTTGGGAGTTGCCGTCTTGACAAATGTAGACTAAAAAAGCGAGATCTTCTAGAAATTCTGTAAGAATTTTAAATAAATTCTCTAGAATCTCTATTGCTTTATACACAAATCCTGCTTTTTAGAATCTATTATAATTTTCCAGATTTCAGCTTATGCAAAGGAGAACTGCAGAATTCATGAAAGAGTTTTATATTGTCTGAGTTCCATCTTGTAACTTTTTGTGTTTATGTCAGATGTTTGGGAGTATTATGATCTTAAGTAGAGCAAAAATCATTGTAATTTTCCTTTTTAGATATTATTACAATTGGACACTTTTGCACTGAACATTTTACCTCTTAAAAATTACATTTCAACTAATTAGTGTCGCTGGCACTGCAGATCTTTTTTAAAGAACTGAAGTGAGTAGTGCTACGAAATACTTACTATGTGTGGGTATTGTGTTTTTCAAAATGCCAAATAAGCACAAGAACACATGATAGCGGGATGTGTTTTGTGCATATTTCTAAGACCTTTTTTTTAAGAGCACTTGAAGTTAAGCTGTTCATTTATTTTTATTGATCTAGTGCATACAGCGTCTTAGCTTGAATTAGCTTTCTTTTGTCCATTATTGATAATGGAATGTTTATACTGTGGCTTGATTTCATGCTATCTCCTCTGTAAAGCAAATAATCTCTTTCGTGACCTCTTCTTTCTCTGTTTGTGTAAGTATATACATGCACACGTACAAATGCATCCTTTCTGTGGAACAGTATCATGTAAAGCACAATTCAGTGAGAAGGCAAATAACAGGAGTTAAATTGCAAGATTCGTTGACTGTGTGCAGGGGCAAAGGACTTGACTCCTGTCTAAATACAGGTTAGAAAATCCTGGAAAATATACGTCAATCAGCATGTCATTTACCCAGTATGATATAAAGCAAATAAACATATGCAATGCAATATTGTCTGACATGCAATAGGACACCATGTCTTAACTTCACCAAGACACAGTCTATGACAAATCAAAATAAATAGGTAAGGTGTTCAACTTAGATTGCAGCTTATCTGGCAAATCAGCCTCTTGCTTCCAGGGGTCATCGGTGAGTTTCTAGTTTAGGGTTAATGGCTAGGAGATTATGTAGCATTTACAGAAATTGTTATAGACAGGCTTCAGGTAATCTGAGGTGATTAATTGATTCTCACTTAACAGCAATATAAATAGCAAAGTGGTCGTTAAAACAGTACGAAAGAGAATATGGAGGCAGCTGAACACCCTCAAAGCTAGAGTGACATAATGATTTTTGCAGAGGTTGAGCTGCCTTTTTGGCTGCAGTGCACAGTACGAGTTGGAAACTGGAAATTTGTTTCCAGGAAAACTAAGAAGTAAGGAGTTCTAAAAATCTCACATTGTAATGGCAGAAGTGTGAGAAATGGGTTTTTATATACGTCTGTGATAGTTCTGGTTGCGATCGTATTTTGTGGAAATAAAAGGAGGTACCATGTATCTGACACAATGCTCTAAAGGCAGCCACCATAGCGGCTCAAGTCCAAATTTGCCACCCAAGACGAAGGGCAAATCAAATCACCATTGGCAGATCCAATGCATGATGGAAGGTTCTGCAGCAGCTCTGCTCTGGACAGACCAATAACAATTTGGTTCCAGCAATATTTAGCTTTAGCAAATGCTGTGCTGTCCATGAACAAACTTAATTAAAAGAAAGCTGAGTTCAGCTTACACAGCACGGTACAGCACTCTGATAGTTTGCACAGTGAGAAGAAATCCTGAGCGTATATAAACTGTGAACTCTTTTTAAAGTTCATGGTTTTAATTAAAACAGTACCTATAAATAATATTTTTCTGTGGAGCTGATACAGGTATTTGTGACAATTTCCTACAATACTTTTTTTCTTTTTCTCTTCATAGGTCATGCTTTTTAGGAATTTGCTTGTTTGCATTTTTTTTAACAAAATTTGGTAGAGCAAATTTTAACCTATGCCTTGTTTAAGAAGTAACTGCAAAGATTTCAGCGATGGCACAGTAAGGCTGGTTGCCCAAGTCACATCCCTCTTTCCTGATCAGATGATCCCAGGCAAAGGGTTCCTAATGGCAGGAGTTCTTTTCTTTGGTCATTATAAAGCTCAGAAGTGCTTAAATTTACTTGTGCAAATAAAATGCTTCTGAAGTTCATTGGAAAGTGCTTTTCTTCAAAATAGCCCTTGTGTTTTCTGTGTTCACGTGCAGAACCACTGTGTCTTTTCAGAAAATGTCCGTGTTACGTTAACATGCTTTTGACGTGACTTGTTGATGATCAAGCTTACACAGAAAATGCATGCTGAAGTTACAGTTTTAGATATATTTATAACATTTGATGGATTGTGCTTAGTTATTGCTGTACAACAGTTGCATAATTATGCTGAGGCCGAATGTCCTCCAGTGCTGTGGGAAAACCGTGTTGCTAATAAACTTTGAACCGTGGCAGTGCCAAAGTCAGGTAGGATTGGATACAGAAGAAAGAAAATTTATGAAACATAGCCAGCATTCAGTCCAAAAAAGGCACAGTGACTACTGTGAAGTAGATGTATCAGGGTGGAAGAGAGATTTAACACCTCAGGATGTTAAGTATTGACTTATTGGAGTCTTTCGGAGGCCATCGAACAACAAACAGATTATTTTGAAGGTACCTGAGTCAAAATAAGCTTCTCTGAATACTCTGATGTCTTCTTCTCAGCAGTACTTTCCCTGTAAAACCTTCAGTGTTTAGATACCATCTTGACTGAGGAGATAGCTTGTGCTTCTGGCAGTGCCTGCTGCAAAGAGCTTTGGAAGGACTCTTGACAAGGCAGCCAGCAGCGCATTTACCAGTTTCCTTGTACTGTATCTGTTGGATTATCGGTACCTAGTGCACTAATAAGATCCACGTAAAGTTGAGGCTTTCTCTGCAATCTTATAAGCCTTTTGGTGTGCAGCTCAACATGACAGTGGAACCAGCCAGGGATCAATAGTTAACTGGCCATTGATTTAGCTGTCTACACTGTTAAAAATGTTCCCACACAAAGGGAAGCAAATAAGCCAGTAAAAACGCAAAGGGAACCCTGGCAGCTGCACTTGACTTATTCTGTTCACCTCGTGTTACTGCAATGGTGGCTCAAAATATGTCGTTAACAATTCTGAAAGGCTATATGGTCTGGACAATTGCTGCGTTTTCTTAAGTTTGTTGTGGGTTTGTTAGTTTGTTCCTTCTTTTTATAAAAGAAACCGTAATATGAAAAAATTGTTGAAAACAGGGCTGCTATAATTCAAACCAGCATATCTTCCTTGATTCGAAAGGCACCATGTGGGTGTACGCGAGCAAGATCCCAGTCCCCAACCACTGCACAGAACCCCTCCCTCCTGCCCCCTTGAGAAGAAGAAAAAGGCTTTCCTGCCATCGCTTCCGTGGTACGGGAGGTGGTGGAGTTTGGGGTGGCTTTCTTTTAACTTTCACCCCACCAGCCCATATTCATCCTATCTAACCATGCTAAGCAAGTTAGGAGCATCCTGCCGTGCTTGGATAGGTCAGTGAAGAGACAACCTCTCCAAATGTTGCTTGCAGACATTATGTATTAGATCTGAAGTTACTTGCAGACATTACGTATTAGATCTGAAGTTGAACACCTGAATTATAAATCCAGTAGCTTACTCTGGAAACCAAGCATCTTTCACGTATGTGCAAAAATATGCCACATTAACTCTAATGTGGAAAAGCAGCAGGAATAAATGGGGAAGCAATAGAAAACTGTGGAAAAAACATCCTTTAATTCAGATTTTTGCTGTGTGAATCCTATCAAATGCATATCAAATCAGCTTTCAAATTAACGTCTATTTCAGATGTCCTGGAACGTTCTCATGATCTGCAGTACTAAAAAAGTAAATATTAAATAATGAAATGACGAGAAGAGATACTGAATGTGAATCTACTGAGAGAAAGTATTACATGCTTCCTCTAAATGTCATTTAAGCTCAGTGGCTTGTATAGAATCCAGTTTAGAAATAATCTAGTAAACTGAAGATCAGACTGATGCTACTGTACAGCTATAGTTTTCAAAATACTGAGCAAACACTGGAAAATTTATGAAATGGCATATAAATATTTCCATGTAAATGATCTCGTTTCATATAAATGGTTCCACATAAATGACTTTTTCCATAAAGAGCATAACTGTTGTTATGTTAAGGGGAGACAGAAGTTCAACTCAGATCTTTAAAGGAGGGAAACTAGTTTTGAGGAGATACTAATTGAGGGTGATCTGAACCTGGGTCTAAAATGTTCAGAAAGTCCTGGCTGTGCTTCTAAAGGTGAGCTGCGATAATTGACCTGGGTCAATGTTAAAATGATGAAGTCTCAATTTATTAAAGACAAGAAAAAGATATGATCTGTTAATACAAATGTTGATTATTTCTTTAAAAAGAGGAGTTCAGAATCTTTTGTCGATCCACATACAAAGTTATATTCTCAGAGTAAGTTTGGAAGATGGAAACAGGAATCGTTTGAACTAATAATCAGCACTTAGCTTCCTACAGCAAACTACTCTAAGGAGAAATAATTTAGGTTCAATAAAAAGAATTGGTACATAGGGTTCCCAAATAAGCCAGACACACTTGGTTTCCAGCCCTAATGAGATTACGGAAGGTTTGAGTTCATTTTGGGAAATGTAATGTAGCCAAAAACTGCCCGTCCCTCCCTGCACATGTGTCTTTAAGGAATGCATTACTAAATGCACTACGTAAAGAGACTCAGGCTCTTCTTGCACCAGCAGGAATTCTTCTTTCAGCTTTCAGTTTCTTCCAAAGATTATCTCAAGATGGGAGGGAAAATCCCATCTGAGCATTGCCCTTTCTTGCAAGAGTAGCTGGGAGAGTCCAGCGAAGCAAAGAGCAACTTTGAGTTGCAGCACGCCCTCCGCTGGGTTTTATCCATTTCAGATGCTGTTGGTGTAGTGCATTTCAAATCCTCTGCATTATGAACTTCTTCTGCCTCCTTGGCACGAACGTTGGGAGCTGAATGACTGGGCCAGTTCTTGCTAAAAGGCAACGACAAAATTTCTGGCTCCTTCCCCAGTACAATCGCTACTGACTGCTGAACTCCAGAGCCTTGCAGCAGGGTGCCTGCCACTGAATGCTGGAAATGCTCTGAGCTAATCTAAAACTTGGTTTAGAACCTACCATTAGTTTGCAGTATTCACAATTGTAAACCTTCCTGGACGTGGTTTTGGCCAGTTTGGGCCAGTCTGTCATGTACACTCCCCCAGGAGGAATGGCCTAACTACAATGTATGCATGCAGGTAATGTCCCTGGAGCTCACAGGCCAGAGCACCTGAGGTATTTGAGCTAGAACGATGGTGGGAGAAAAAGGACTTGCAAAAAGCCCTGCACTTGTCTGGAGAGGAGCTTCAATTGGCTTAATTTCTCTTTTTTTGTTGTTTGCCCATTCTGTGTCTCTCAGTGTTCCCACGCAGACTGGCACACACCAGGACCCCAGAATGAGCTTCGTCTGGGATATGAGGCTGTGTCAGGATTTCAGAGGGTCGGGGCTGACTGGATGAGTTCACCCCTCTTTCTCTGGGGCTGCAATGCAAGTGCAAACTGTAGTTGGAAAATGTGACCCTCCTTGGGCTGTCAAATGGGAGATCGTGTGTAAAGTGAACTTCAGTGAGGACGGCCAGGAGCAGGCTTTTGATGGTGCCTCGAGACTGCACTTGCAAGTTTGCACGCCTTGAGCATGATGCTTTTGCAGCTGGCACACACAGCAGGCTCCACATCTGCCTTCCCACTCGCTTTGAGAAGCAGCAGTTTGGCCTAGTCTTGCACCCATTAATTAGCCACATTTGGCACACAAGGTCTGGGAATGGCAGAGAAGCCGTGCCACCACACTGCAACCGAGCCTTCCACTGTTCCTGGTAGCCCCCTCCTCCTCCAAGCCCCCCAGGGGAGCAGCTGGCTGCAGCGGCTGTCCCTGGTCCCCCTGGCGTGGGGGGCCCTTCTCACACACGGGGGGATTAACCCTGGGAGGCCGCTGTGCTTTGGGAAGACCGTGTCAACAGACGTGTCATTTCCCTGCGGTGCGGGATGAGCCTGGTGTCTTTGGTGTGATCCGGAGGGGGAAAGCAGGACAGGGACCGCAAAGCCCAGGTGGCGGCGGGAGCTCTGCGTGGCTGGTGGCCCCGCTGCAGTGGCTCTAAGTCAGCAGCTGTGGGGTGTCTGAGGCACGATGCTGTAAGAGGTGTTTGCGGGGAGTGTGTGGCTTTCTGCTGTGCCACGCCTTCTGTTCTTGTCCGAAATACTGGAGGCTTAAGAGGAAAACACAGTTCTGAAGTGACCATGAGTATCACACGAATGACTTTCAGCTCTCTCACTGACGACTGGCCAGTTTGGGACTGGACACAATAATAAATGGGATTTTAGCATGCCAAGGTGGGAAGTAGCATTTTTTTAACACGTAGCGAAAAGCCACAGAAAGAGCTAAATGAACCAGGGAGAGCCTAGGCCACACAGTGTGGATCCAGATGCCACTGTCACCGCCAGTCCTGCAACCTTGGCAAGTGATGCTTCACTGAAGACAAACTTGACGGTCAACTAGATGGGATTATGAAAGGCTGGTAGTTTGGGGGTGCTTGGACTTATGGTTCTGGTTAGGCTCATCTTGTCAACAGATAGGTACATTTTGAACAGTAGGACGCCTGCCTTTCACACTGAAAAGCTCGGCGGTTACACTGGGCTGGGGAAGCAAGTATGTCACACAGGGGCTTGGGGAATCTGGGATGAAAAGGCTTGGGCAAAACAAGGAGGATGTGTCAGCACCTCCACGCTGCAGAGGGGATCTCTACACAACTGAAAAAGATCGCAAGGAGTCCCAGTGCCAGAGGCTGGGAGAGGGGGCCGAGCCTGAGATACAGAGGCTCGTGAGGGTAGGTGGCTGTGGGGTCTGTCTGCGCGGTGGCAGGGCAGCCAGGCTGCGCACCGCCCCTGTGAAGCCTGCTGGGCTCCAGGCTTCATCACTGGGAAGGCGTTTCATCTTGTTTGAGATTGTGATGTGAGATATGGCTTCTGTGGTGTGATATTTCTCTGTAAAGGAAAGGGGTGTTTCTCTAAATGTTGTGTTTGTGTAGTAAGGAAAAATAACGTGGAATTTTTCTCCTTTCTTAGAAAACACTGTTGCGTTGTGGAGGCAGCATGAGTGGCCTCATCTGTCTGTCTCTGCTTGCAGCTCTTGTTTATCATGTTGATAAAAGATAGGCTTGGTAAATCCTTGTGAGAGAGTGACTATGGCCTGCTAGTCTTTCACTCATCCTCTGAGTGTAGCTAAACTTTCCACGGATATTTAAAACAACAGCATTTAATCTCTAACACGGTTAAAAGGCTTATGTGTTCCTGCTCCAGAAGTGAGACACATTGGCGGTGGTTCTTACTTATTTTATTTGTTTGCCCCAGCTTGAAAACTGAGTAGAGTGAAAAGTTCTCATTTTAATATTCTGCAGGACTGAATTGCTTCAGTGAAACCAAAGACTGTTGTGCAGTTACTGATGCGTAACTCTGCTTTTTTCATACTAGGCTGTCCTTTGGCTGTGTGGATCTCATCTGCATAAGGTTGTTAGGTATTTTCTAAATATTGACAAGGAATGTCAGTCCCTGAGCACCAACTGGTTGATTAATCAAAGTCCTTAACCAACCAATGGGTAGAGGTTTGCATAACGATGTGATTATTTCTGAAAAACTGTGCCTATTGGAATTGCAAACCCTTCTACTTTGATTGCTTCTATAATGCCTCTGCTTTAACGGCCTCCATTGCTCACATTTCCAAACTACTTTGTAACAATGAAGATGCTTCCTAATCTCCTGTATCTTTCTTTTTTTTTTAGTGTAGCCTGTGTGGGGAAAAGAAGAGTAACAAGCAATAAGACTTAAATAGTTTGCACACAGGAAAGGGGGGAAATGTGGAAAAAAAGGAAGGAGAAGTAAAATGGTTTGGGTTTTTGTTTCTTTGTTTTTCCCAAAGCTAACAGTGTAATCTGAAGCTCATATTCCTTTCTTTTCTTGCCTACCTTCCCTCCAGGACTGTTTGCATTATTTTCCTCACCTTGTCGATACTGTACCAGTTCTGACCACTCACTAATATCTTTTGGTTATTGGAGAAGAACTAGCTTTCGGATCTGTATGAATGTAAATTGAAGTGAAAGAAAGGAAGATGACTGCAGGGAAAGATGACTGGAGAGGGAAATAATGTTTTTTCTAGAATTGGGATTTGTAACTTCAGTGTGTTTGTGGTTTTCCTCTCCTCTACCCCTTACTATAAGGTGTGGTAATAACGGAGAGTATTTCTGTGCCCAGCAGCTTCAAAATGTGCCTGCTTTCTTCTTTTATGTCTGTTTTGTAACACAGTGGGGAATTCAACCTGCATGGTAATGTGTTGTTTCATGGAGTAATGGGTCTGGAGATGCAAAGCTAGAATGCAATGGGCATTAAGCAGTATGTCCAAAGGCAAGTGTTCACAGCTCTTAGGTCAGGATCCAAATTATGCATTAAAACAGTATTACACGCCTCCTGATTTTGGACCCTTTGAGGTATCCATTTGCAGCTTTTCTTCTTGTCCAAAAGGGCTAAAAATTTTCTTTGGCTTCTGATTCTGGTATTTAGCTAAGCTAGACTTTGTTTAGTCATTCTTGTTCCTGTAAAGATGAAGTGTGTGAATCACAGCTTGAAACTATTTCTACTTCCATTTTCGAGGCCTTGAATGTGCAAGGCAGTGATGGAGCAGACATCCTGGTTCTGTCCTGTCTTCATACATCTTCTTGAAATAGAATGTGTGAATCTTTGTGTTTGACAGGACACATCTGCACTGATTTTAATGAAGTGTAATTTGAAACTAGTTTAGTAAAACCAGGGCAGATGGCTGCAGGACTGTGTGTAATTTCTTCAACGTAAGGTTTTGGTGTTGCTGCAAGATTATTAATCTGGTTTTAGGACACCTCATAGCAAAAAAAAAAGTTAATATTATTGTCATATAAATCTCAGTGTTGAACAAGTACAAATTAATTCTGTTCGTTAACACATGTAATGAAAAAGAATCCAAAAATCTGACTCAGAAGACTTTGTCAGGTAAGGTATTGTCTGGCTTACTGCACAGCATAAAGATTGTATCTTATGTTTGGTTATTGAGCATTAGCTAAAATATGTAGTCATACCTGATCCCAATCAGACTTATACTGACAGGTGATCAGATATTAAGTAAAGCTTGTATCGATGAAAATGGAACCAGTGCCATGAAAATTTGCAAGGGCTTAATTAAATTGATTTAATGTAATCAAGACCTGGTTGTCTGTAGACAAGGTTTTTATTTACTGCTTTACTACACTGATTTTACATACGGCACCTATGCCTCTCTGATATTTCTTTGCAGTAGGTCAGCAAGCAAGAATAGAAGTTGGAATGGTTGCCAAAAGGGAAAGTTTAGCCTAAAAATCTGAAATAGAATGAGAAAACTGTCTTCAAATTTGTTTTCTCAATTATTCATACTAAAGGCTTTATTTTAGAAGACATTTTAATTCAGACTGAGAATAAATATGTGCCCTATCTCATCAGGACCTTAGATTGAACTGCAGAACTCCTCCCCGCCCAGTTAGGTCTTGTTGCACATTATCAACCAAGATATTTCTGATGGGGGGAAAAAAAGGAGAAAATACCGTGGAAAGTATCCTGTGTTTTCAGCAACCTTGCTCATGATAAACAGGTTGAATGGGAAGTCTGCAGGCTGGAAGCCACATCTGCTTAAAACGTGTGGAGGTTTCTTTCTTTATTTATGTTAACAGTGAGCACATTTGTAGGAATCATGTTTTCTTCACAGTCTGTTTGCTGAATTAGGACACAAACCCAAGAGCACTTGTGCATGAGACTAAGTTTCTATAAATGAGTAGTGTCACTGAGTTCAGTAAGAGCAGTCACGCACAGAATTAAGGACATGCATGAGAGTTTGCAGAAATTTGGCAAGTATGTTCTCCTCATGAACAGATTGCCCAGCTTTACTTCTAATGCAGCTCTGAATTCTTGGCTTGGTCCTGTTTTGAGTAGTCCTTGTTGTATGAGCCATAAGCTATTCCATTTTGCTAAGCCTAACTGAGGATATTTCTCTTATTTTGTCATAGCAACAAGAGCAAGATCCCACAAATCTGTACATCTCAAATTTACCCGTTTCCATGGATGAGCAGGAACTGGAGAATATGCTGAAACCCTTTGGACATGTCATTTCCACCAGAATATTAAGAGATGCTAATGGAGTCAGCAGAGGAGTCGGCTTTGCCAGGTGAAACCTCTACTCTTTTTAGATTCATGCACATTTTTTGGCTTTAGCTCTTTGCAAATGCTGTCTATTCTGTAACTCTGAAGCCTCATAGCTATGGAAAATGCAGAGCAGCACCTTTATCAGATTGTGTGTCTGTTCTTTCCACTGAGCTGAAGAATACCAATGCAGAAGGGTGTTCATTTCATTGCTCTAAAAAATAGTTCATTGTATGTACGTATATGTAAATAAAAATCACTAGGAATAGTGAGCTATCCATGCAGTATCGAGCTTGGATGATAATAAATGTCCTACAGGCAAAAGCACACACTTGGTGAAGAAACTGTTTAAATCTTTAGGAAAGACTTTGCAACAGGAAAAAGTAAGCTTAGCAGTTGGAAGAGCAAAGAGGAGGAAGTACAACTGGAGAAACATGGCTTCCTTGAAAGCTGCAGGGAACTCAAGCCTGTAAGAAGAGCATAGAGAAGAAATACTTGCATATAACAAACCCTGTCAGAGTAGTTGGGTATTAGACAGAATTGGCAGCATATTATTACCATGTACTTCATTGTCAGTACAGACAGACAAGTTTCCATGTTTACTCTCAGGGAATGTTTGCATAGATTCTCTTCAGCTTGAAACATTCCTAAATCAAATAGTTTCTTTTGAAAAGCCAAGGAATAGAGAGCTATATATAGAAAGGTATTGAAAAAGCAAATAAGGAAAGAAATTTGCAATTGTGCTGTAAATCAGTCTTCTGCTTCAAAATGAAAGGAAAAAAAAAAGTCCCAAATCGTTATTTCTACAGAATATTCATAACATTGTGCTTTGTAGAGGAGGCAAAATGACTTAGTCATCTTGCGAATTTCTTTGAAATACACCATATCTTGGTGTATCGCGGCACTTCTGTTAGTGTCATAACACCACTGAGTGAAATGGGGTACTGTATGATAAAAAGATAGCTTGCAAGGTAAGTGAAATTGTGGTGTTACCTTTGTCCTTGATGTGAAAGATCATCATGCGCAAAGAATGATAAGATAATATTGTCTGAATTCAAATGGAAAAAGGAAAAACAATAATGCTGAAAGATGACACACTGTTCCTTACGCATTCTTGCAGATAATAACATGAAGTTTCCTAGGTCACTAAATATAGATTAGTGTAACTCACAGATAAACTTACATTTTAAAAAATTGACTTTGTTTGTGAAAGCTTATTTAATTATGTAACATATTTCAAGAAACCTGTCGAATGCGAAGGTTGTGTAATTCACCATGCAAACGACAAGAGAGGCAAAAAACCTTTGCTCCATCAAAGCATACAGCTGATCTACCATTGGCTTGAATGAGGCCAGAGTTAATCCAGGAATCTAAAACAGTGCTTGAATGCTGACTCTTGTCTTTGGAGAACTATCAATACAAGCTTTAATTACATGACCACCTGACCTTCTTTTTGTAATAAAGTGCTATTTGGTATCTTTTTTGCGCATGTTAATCCAAATGGATGGATTTGTTTCGCTTTGCTTGTAGTCATGAAGGTTTTGTTCTAGTGTACCTACAGTACGAGCACACACTGAGTGGGTATAAATGTGGTACAGGTAGGGGATGGCAGCCGTATTTCAGTCCAGATAAGATGCAGATCAGCAACCTGTGTGGTGATCTCAGCTATTACACCTTCTGACCTGGGGCCTTTTATCATAGTATATCTTGCCTGCTTGTGCAATGTGCCATGCTGCTTAGCATAGCTCTTAACTGAGCCACCAAAGCACAGGTGTTAAAGTTAACTTTGTGTATGCTAAAATGCTGCAGCATCCAGCAATTTTGAAATTTGGTATTTTAAAGTTATTGATTAAGCACTATGATGATTAAAAATCACTTTTTCATTCCTCCCAATTATGTGAGCAGGCAATCTCAAAATAAGTACATTCAAAAAGAAATCAAAAGTAAAGACTTAACAGTAGACAGCTATTGTCAGATTTTTCTCCTGTATTAGCAGTTTCATAGTACTGCAGGTGGCTACTTAGTCATTTATAATCCAGGTAGCTTCAAATGTTCTTGGATCAAAATTATCTGAGTAATGTCTGGCCACATTAGAGTTCAGCCTCCTTTAAAGTATGCGTGTACAAAGCTAGCTGTCTGTTTTTAAGCTGTGAAAGTATTTCCTCTCTTTTGCGTCCCTCAAAAGCAACCGAACAGATTTTCCCAAAACTTTCCAGAGCATTTCGCTGTGGCTTGAACCCAACTGTGCCTAGGTACACCTCAGGCGAGATTTTGGGAAGGAGAGTTATGAGCAACGGGCCAGAGGAGGGAAGCTTTAGACTCCTACTGTGGCTCCACAGAAGTCCATCCATTTGAAAGGGAATTGCCGTAACCTCTGGCCGCCTGCCTCTGCCTCACCCCTTGCCCGTGCTTTGTACGTCAAAGCCGTGCTACCTGGCTCCAGGCTCTCCGTGGGAGCTGACATTCTGCAGGGCTTGTGTTACGGTTGTCATTTGGCAGTGTGGGTTTCTGCTGACACCAGCAAGCAGAAGCTGGGAGTAAACACAGCCTATCGTATAGCAGAGACAGAAATTAGGAGGTGGAGGAAGAAATACTTACAAGAAGTAGGGAATTGGAAAAAGGAGGCAGTGTGAATGAGAAGCTTTGAGTTCAGTAAGTTGTAAGATTGCATGTCGAAAGGGGGAATGACGCAGCGTTGCCCTGACACAGGATTTCATCACAAGACTTAACATTGTAGGTGTTCCTCTTGAATCCATGTTGCTGGGAGTCATCTNAGCTTTGAGTTCAGTCAGTTGTAAGATTGCATGTCGAAAGGGGGAATGACGCAGCGTTGCCCTGACACAGGATTTCATCACAAGACTTAACATTGTAGGTGTTCCTCTTGAATCCATGTTGCTGGGAGTCATCTAATGACTTTGGCATCTGATCTTTCATTTAAAAAGTGCAAGTGGATTCCTCAGAGCTTAGAAAAAAAGCGTAGTCCTTCATTCTCAAAAAAAAAAAAAAGAAAAGGAAAAAAGCCACAGAAACTGTATTTGAAGACTTTTTTCAAGATATAATTTTAAAGCTGATCCCTTATGATTTGAGTTTTGCAAAAAGAACATTAGCAATGTAGGTTGTGGTGTGAGTAAAAGGCAGGTCAGAGTTAGTGAGTGAGAAGTTCTTTGAAGGAGGCTGGAATAACTGGATAGGAGAAGGTACTAAGAGCACGGAGAGAAATATTTAACTTCATCCTGAAGATGTGTTGTCACTTGTAAAGAAGTAACTATGTGCTGGAAGACTTGGCTTTCCACAGGCTCATAGGGTGAGTTCCAGATTTTAAGGTGGAAGAAGATAAAGTAGTAATACAATCTAAGTGGGGCCAAAGCAGCAGCACTGTTTTGCTAAATGAAAGGGGGAATAATTACAGGGAGATTTCTGAGGACCAGTGATGATGCTACTTTGGAGGCAGAGACATGTCAGCAGCACCAGGGGATAGAGAACATCGAGGCATTTGTGAAGAGGGGAAATGCTTTGTTCTTCCTTATTCAAGGGTTTAATTGAAGGCAGTTGAAAAAGGCCTATAAATTTAGCTTGAACAGATCCAGCATCTGGAACAGTAGTGCGGGCTTAGATATTATGAGGTTGATTCCTACTTTCAGTTGGAAGAATGATCTGTCACATCCTACATCTTACAGAGGAAATCACTTTATAATTGGACATCTCAGATGAAGCTGGAAATCCCAAACATGCCCTAAAGGCTTTGTGTGATATCTGTAAAATATTCCAGTGACTGTGGTGATAAATTTCCATTGGAAGGCCTCTGTAGAAGGGGTTCAGAGCATCACTGCAGGATGCTGGGGACATCTGTGGGAGAATGTGTCTCCAAGATCCTCACATTTTCATCTGGCATTGTGACCTGGACCAAATTTTGGTAGTACATCCCTAAGAAAATTGCCGGGTGTGGGGATGCACTTTCAGGGAGAAGCAAACTCCAGAGAGGGACAGGTAGGGCAGGCTCTCGGAACAAAATCAGTGGGACTCCTTAACATAAGGATGGATGTGAAGCCCTTAAAGGTGAAGAGGGAGGAACAAGGAAAATTAGGAGCCATCAGATAACTTGACTGAGCAATTTTTATAATCTAGGCCCTAGGTACTGTGAGTTTAATTGAAAAACTCCTTGGAACATGGAAAACGGGACAAGGAGACACTGGGAGATACCTTGCGGAGAGACCTACTGATACCACTGAATCAAAGAAATAAAAATTGCATTTTATAACCCCACAGTAAAATACCATTCAAGTATTATTTAAGTATCCTCCCTACAGGGATAGTAATATTAATAATACCGTACATACATGTACCACACTCAGCTGAACAGCGGAGCGAGCATTTTATAGGTCCTTTTAAATGATAAAGTGCAAAGAAAGAGTTAGAAAGCACTAACTTTTTTATTTTGTTTGCTGTCTTGTAACTTAAAACGACCTTGCAAGATTCACCCCCGAGCGACATTTTACAACGAAGTCATAAGCCTCTGAAAACAGAAATTTATGATGGAAATGCTGACAGTCAGACAGTCAAGTATTGCACTGCTGGCGGGCACCAGTATAATGCTTAACCTGAGACTGTGAAGACAGTAGCATAAATCAGGCTGGGTCTAGGTGGAAATGACTGTGTGTTCATACTGTCCTTTTCCAGTAACATGAGAAAATTTGTCCAACACAAACTGTCATAAAAGAATGTTATGATGCTGTTCCCAGCAAACGACCAAAGTCAAGAGATTCTCAATTAGCTATCTCTGTCGTCTCAGAGCAAAAGGACATAGTGAAGAGATACTTCGATCCCTTTGTGACAGAGTTGGGGGATCTGTAGTGGGGCATTTACCAATTTTGTTGTTGGAAGTTTGGGCTTGATCCTTGTCTTTTCCCTACCTTATTCTTCTGGAAGAGCTTTCAATAGGATGCTTTTGTCTCCCTGTATGTTTTTTATTAAACTTACGTCCCGTTTGTCTGCGTTTTATGTGTTAAATTTAGTCTTTGGAAACAGTATTCAACTCAGCAACCAAAAGGGAGTAACAGAAAATGAGAAACAAAATTTTGAGCCCCCACAGGATCTTTATTGTATTTCTAGAAGTTTTGCATGGATTTCAGTCGACATGGATGTGCTCCAGTTTCCACTGAAGCAAAACGAGAGAGCCAAGCCTTTAATTTCTATGTTCTTTTCCTCGAAGGAAGCTGTGCATCTTTCAAGGTTCTTCAGGATAGCGTAGGTGTCATTTTGTTATGTTGGATTTCTTTTGAAACAGAGGTTTCTCTATGGAGAGCACTGTAGCTTTGTGCAGAGGTACTCACTCGGGCAGCTCAAAGGAGTTACCCTGGCATAGTGGGTCATGCTGCGACATATGGTATGTACCATATCCCCAGAGAAGAGGTGCCTATCCTGTCCTCACTGGAGTGGTTTCTGCAGATTTAGTACATTCGTCTGAGATAGTAAACAGCCTCCTGTTGTTCACACAAACAGGACTGAAGATGAAGAATATGCAGGCAAGACATGTTGGAAAAAGATATAATTTATGAACGATGAGGGGAACTTATCAAAATTAGTATCTCTTCCTAGGCCGTAAATGGCAAAGGGAACAGTTTTTCCAGCATAAAATGGATTCAAACCAAAAAGCACACACATCTTGAAGCAATCTCTTACCAGCTGAAAAGTTGGTGACATAAGATATGTGAGTCAGTTACAAGAGACAAGAATATCATAGGTTGGAGCCATATCAGTGTCTTGAAATGCCAGGAATTAAATTAGCAAAATAAATTAAAGAAATTAGGAACATGTTGCCATAGAAGGATAAAGAGTAGAACATAAGGAGGTGCTAAGAAACGTCACACTGATCAACCTTATCTTGTAGCATTAGAATGTTTAAGACCTGAAGATCATTTTCCCTGACTTTTTATATCGCCTAATATTGAGATAATATTTGTCTTTTACTAAAGTACAACTTTCAGAAGTGATTTGAAGACATCAGCCAGGAAAAAAAAAGCCACTTCTTTTCTATCGAATGTGTGCCAGCAGATCATCTTCCTTGCAGTTAAATGTTTCTGCCTAATTTTCTTTCTAAATTTATCTGGTTCTTTTCACAACTCCGGTGTGTATTTTAGCTATGGCCTCAGTTCTTTGGATTCTTCTGCTGTATAATATTGCTACTACCTACCTACTTCGATCTTCACAAAATACCTTAAATAGTAAAGAAACATTGCCTTCCAAGATTTATTATTCCTGCTCTTATAAATGTAAGAAAAGAACAATATTCATATGCTGGTCATAACATAAATGTGGTAGTAACAATTTAATCTTTATTTACTCTGCATATAGGAAAAATATAGTCCTGATTCTCATTTACTTTATTGTTATTATTATTAAGCAAAGTGACTATAGGGTATATGTAAACCAAACCCACATTTTACCATTTTACCACTAACTGGTAATTACATGGTATTGAATACTTCTCGTGTAATAATTATGTAATTATCATATTATTCCTTGTATATAAATTTTATTAAGTTGTTTCTTGACACTGCATCGATCTTTGTAATAAGCACGTGTAAGAGCTCTAGTTTGAAAAATAAAAATTCCTTTTCTTTTTTTTTTTCATGGTGAATGTTCGCTGTTACTTATAACAACATATAATGACTGCTTTGGAGCCGCTATGGTCTGTAGAGAGAGTAATATACATTTTTTAAATGGTCTAAAATAAACATTCAATAGCAAAACATGAACATCAAATTATTTGGTTGTGATACTTGCTTTTTTGTTCTTTTATTAATCGTATTGAAATATCTTAAATTTGCAAACTATAGCTAGAAAAAAATCATGAAACAGTCTCCCTTTTCAGATTTTTTTTTAATTCACTTCACTTTCCAATTGGGTAGAATCTAGGTACTAGACAATCTAGCTACTCATGTTCTATTTGGGAACTTTACAACTTAGTTTCCAGAACCTGGAAATAGAAAGACACAAGTGAAAATAAGTTCTCGTAGTTTTGTTAGTTTCTTTGTTTTAGATCATTATCTGTACCTTTAGAAATACCGTAAGAATCTGGCCTATGGCTTTGATAGTTTTGTTTCTGCAGAGCATTTCCTGATTCAAAATAATGCTCAGATGCATTATAGTTATCTCCAAATTGTATTTAAGCATGAGTTATTATCTAAGATCCTCTTAGGATCAGCACCAAAAACATACTGTTGAAGGGAATTTGAAAACGATACTTTGTGAATGATCTGATCAGAAGCAAATTTCTATTACCACGTGAAGCTGATGTCCGCCCCATTCCAGCAGGAGAGTTGAATATCTGTGTCTTTCAATAGAAGGTTTTGAAGCATCTAAGATCTTTGTCTTTTCTCCAGAATACAATCATTTGCCACGTTTTTGTTCTATCAATTATGAAAAAAACCCCCAACACTAGAAAAAATTATTTGTGCTTTTTCCCCAAGTTTACCTGTGCTTTAATGACATTCTTTTGTAGAAAACCTGTCCTCTGGAGGCTAAATTTAGCATGTAGCGTTCCTGTTAATGGTATTTTTATTAAATACCAATCTCAGCCAATGGTTTGAAACATTTCTATCTCAGACGAGAACAAATTCATGACAAGAAGCGTATTTTGTCCATCTCCCCCAAGTTTCCAAACACATTCTACAATAGAGGAGTGCCGCAGCTTTTTGAAGAAAAACTAAGTAGAAATTTATTAGTGTGGACCTAAGAAAAGTGTATTTTTATTGGTCCTCTTCCCACGTATGACTAGTCTTTATGACTAAAACAAGAACAGAAACAGGAATGTCTAAATTGATGTGTGCAGATAGGTTCAGCTTATGGGTAGATGCCTGCCATAGAAATTGCCTCGTAAGTGGNTATTGGCCCTCTTCCCAGGTATGACTAGTCTTTATGACTAAAACAAGAACAGAAACAGGAATGTCTAAATTGATGTGTGCAGATAGGTTCAGCTTATGGGTAGATGCCTGCCATAGAAATTGCCTCGTAAGTGGTTGATGTTGATCAGAGTTTTACCTAAACTAAAACTGAGGTCTTGTGATGGCAAGTATCAGACAATTTTGGTAATATATCTGTTTGCTCTGTTCCCCTGATTCCAGTCAGTCAGTGAGCTAACCAGCCTGAAGAACACGATTTGAAAGTGTTGTTTCTAAAAACCCAGATATTGTGGGCAAGTGAAATTTATAATTCATACCCAGGTGGCCCCGGGATAGATGCAGACCTGATTAGTTAGCAGCTGCCAGGCCCTCGTCGGCATGGCCAGGAGGAATGACTACCCCACAGGCACACGTCGCAGAAAGCGCATGGGGACTCAGGTGGGGGAGTCGAGGGATGGATGCAGTTGTTACTCAGCAGCACATCTGAAGGGAGCGTGTATAGATGGCTTTGTCTATTGTGCTGCCTTTTCAAACTGAGTCGATAATGCCAGTGTCGGTTTCAAGCAAAGCGTGCGCCAGATTACAGATAGCTAGCAATGGCATTTGAGAGCCGTTAATTGTGAAACTTGAGAAGAAAATGTGCACATTCTTTTTCAGAGCGCTATTCGAATGATGGCCTTTTTATCCCAGAACACTATGGGTTTCACTTTTACTCTCTTCCCACATAAAATGCATCAAGTGCACCGAGTCTTTCACTTGGCAGCTTATATATTGCATTCTTTGCAGGGACTGCTTTGGCTTGTTAAAATGTACCCCATGTATTAAAATGAAATTGTCACTGCTGTGTGGTGCAACATAACATGGTTTGACACTAAGCGCCTGCAGCTACAGAAAACAGACTTTTATTGCATTTATTCTTTCAGAGACGAGAGTCTCTAAAGGCTCAGTGCAGACATTCGCTTAGTTAAATTTGAATGAAGCCAAAGTGAACAATCTAAGTTGCTGTCTTCGTGCTCGTAGAAATGGCCCAGCCCATATGATATGCAGTGATACAACCTGGAAGGAGCAATTTTTAATGATTCCACCTGAAACAAACTGACAAAAGACTTTGACTGGCACGGAGGATTAATCAGACAATCAGGATTTTTTTAAAAATATTTTTTCTGGTTTTTTTTTCTTTTTTTTGGTGATGATGCGATGGCAAACGTGTACCCCAGGAGACAAACTGCTGTTTTAAACTGTCTGTGAGCCGTGCAGAATGCAGGCTACTCTTTCCCAAAGTCATAGGACAAGAAGAGTGGTAGATAATTTTTTTTTAAAAAGATCTAGACTGGTGAAAAGTAAGCAATGTTTATGTCAGTGAAGTTATTTTGTGGAGAGCATCTGGAATTAAGCATTGGTGTATTGAAGGAGATTGAGCATGGTTTTTAAACACAATTTTTCTAAGAAAAAGAAAAACAGTATTATTTTTATTTTTGCTTGCTTATTAGCTTTCCGTTTCTCTCTTTCCTCTTTTCAAAGTTTCTATACCCACTCTGTAACAAAGCCAATTCTTCTATGGGCTAGTGTGCAGTTGGTTTACAAGACCTGAAAGAATGGTGAATTCCCAGATGCGGTATAACCATGGTTTGGGATTTGACTAGTAGCTTTACATTCTTTACAGTTCCTTCAATAATGTATGTACCAGTTCACTGCTCATGCTTTAATGTCTCAATGCTTAAAGTTTATCTTGAGGTCATACGAGATGAACAGTAAGGCGTTTCACGTACCAGTGTTACATGTAAATTACCGTCTTCACCCAAAATTTGGCTTTATGTTCGCAGAATCGCAGAATCACAGAATCACAGAACGGCAGGAGTTGGAAGGGCCCTCTGGAGGTCGTCCAGTCCAACCCCCCTGCCAGAGCAGGTACCCCTAGAGCAGGTTGCACAGGAACGTGTCCAGGCAGGTTTTGAATATCTCCAGAGGAGGAGACTCCACAACCTCCCTGGGCATGTTTCAATAGGCATATATGCATTGTCTTGGTTTTGTTATACAATCTGTCTTTGCAGGTTATTTTTTAAACATTGTAATCCTTAATAATTGTTGCTTAATCCTCTGGGTTCTTCTCCAAATCCTGTAATTTTTTTTTTCATGCCATTTGAAGTTATTTTGGGTGCACGAGGAATCTAGAAACATGTCCTTTGCCTTTCCAAGCAGCACGTGAGAGCATAAAGAATGCCCTTGTTCAGGGTGATCCNATCACAGAACGGCAGGAGTTGGAAGGGCCCTCTGGAGGTCGTCCAGTCCAACCCCCCTGCCAGAGCAGGTACCCCTAGAGCAGGTTGCACAGGAACGTGTCCAGGCAGGTTTTGAATATCTCCAGAGGAGGAGACTCCACAACCTCCCTGGGCATGTTGCAATAGGCATATATGCATTGTCTTGGTTTTGTTATACAATCTGTCTTTGCAGGTTATTTTTTAAACATTGTAATCCTTAATAATTGTTGCTTAATCCTCTGGGTTCTTCTCCAAATCCTGTAATTTTTTTTTTCATGCCATTTGAAGTTATTTTGGGTGCACGAGGAATCTAGAAACATGTCCTTTGCCTTTCCAAGCAGCACGTGAGAGCATAAAGAATGCCCTTGTTCAGGGTGATCCCCGGAGCCAAAAGGGGACTGTTCATTGACACCACTGCAGCTCACACACAGCCGGGAGCACAGCTGCAGGCTTTGAGGGTGGCAGGTCCTCCTTGCAAGCCACGCCATACTGTAATGAGCTCAACCAGTTTCTCTGCAGAAATCAGCAAGATCAGCTTTGAAGATTTCTCTCAGCATCTGTGCTTGTCCTTTTTTTCTCCTTTTGCTTTTTGCTTTTGCTGACTGAGCACTTTCATAACAGTCTAGTAACATATATTGCCTTTTCCCCCTTCCCACCCTCTTTTTTTGCAGAATGGAGTCTACAGAAAAATGTGAAGTAGTAATTCAACATTTTAATGGCAAATATCTGAAAACCCCACCCGGTCTACCAGGTAAGTCTAGCCGTAATTATGAAACTTAAGATCCACTGAAGAGTTTAGAATACAGAAATGCTGGGATTTGTGTTGAGAGTGACTTACATTACTGGCCCTGCTAAGAGGTCATACAGCTTTCCTGGTTGAAGCCTTTCATTTACGACCCATGACAACTTCTTCCTTGCCCAAGTTAGTATTATTCAAGCATTTATGTTTGACAGTAGTTAATTTAAGTGCATGTACAAATCATGTGGTCTCACTGTGTTTTTTTCCTTTTTAATGCATGTATTTTGTGTGATTTCTTCGAACTAGAGCAAAGGCCACATAAGTGAATACTGATGCTTTCCTAACAACCTAGGAATATAACTAGATCAGCAACTGCATTATGGGTTAAAAACTGGCCAGGATTTCAGGTTGTAATAGCTTTGTGTTCTTTAAAGTTACTAGACAGTGCTACTAGTTAGTGTTACTAGTATTAACAGCAGCAGCTGTTAATACTTACTGAGGATATTTCAAATATAAAGTGATTTTATGCCATTTCTATTTGCCGTCACTTAATGTAATCCTGCCATTTTCTGACAATACCCGTAGAATACATTCAGTGGTGTGTCCATACCGCATCAAAAGCCCATTTCCAGTCTGTATCTTGCTTTTGAAATCTTCAGCTGTCGTCTATGTGGTCATCAGTTGTGCAAAGTTTAGTGGTCAGCTGCCTGATTCTTAGGGCTTGACAAGACCTCCCCAAAGGCGATGAATGTACAAAGATTTATGCTTCAGATTGGTAAAAGAGCTACCTTCAGTGAGCAGGAATTGCATCCTAAGTTATTATCTTTTTTTAAAATTATTTTTAACTTCCATTAAACTATTTCCTTTTTTGGTTACTTTCATCAAATTCCTCCTTATTCGTTGCCTTGTTCTTTATGCAGAAGATGCACTAAATACTCTAATTAAAAGAAAGCCATCTGCACAGCTACTGTGTACAGTAATTGAATGCTGCAATGTACATATAAATTTTAGTCAGATCACCTTCGTGAAAGAGTATAAAACTCTTAGTCGAACCTGTAAGACTCCATTTTATGGATTTCTTTTTCAAAAGTGGTCACTGACAATTTTTCTCAACACGAAATAATGGAGTACAACACCAACTTTTTGAAGTACAACAGACGTGAGCTGCGTAGAGCAACGGGCAAAGCAACATAGGCTGAGACCTTAAACCTTTGGCATGCATTTCTGTATGCAGACATTGAGTCCCAGTATTAATCCGTGTAATATCATAGCAACACCCAATGGAAAGAGTGTGAATAGCAAGGAATCAGTAAGTGCACCTTTGTCATTATAACCCTGAGTGCTCCATGGTCACATTCCCTGTTATTTCAGAGAAGACACATAATTTGAGCTAGAAATAAAGCAGAATATTCTGACAGTGCCTGCTTGAGACAAAAAAGCTACATGGTAAAGAATGAAAGCTAGAAGTTGAAAATAATTTTATTTTTTTTTAAGTTTTAAATGAGTCAGGAATATACTGGGTATTCAACGTGAACAATGTGGGACATCAAAATAGGAGTCTTGATAAGATAGCATGAATATTTACTTTTGTTCCAAGGGATACACTGAAATAGAATTGTAATGGTATAACTTTTGCTACTTTCTCAGTTAAAGGACGTGAATCAGCTCTTAGTTTCCTGAAGAAGGTGTCCATGTGGGAAAATTGTCTACTGTGCTTCTCTTGTGATTGTTGTAATCAGATGGCATTGAGTTGCAAGGGTGAACTGGGAAGTTACTGTTTTAAGAGTTTTCATTTACATGAGTACCGTTCAGATGCAGACAAAGCATAATGCAGCTTGGGGAAAAGCCACTGAATCAGTAACTGAACTCACTCAACAACACACTAGGTATCTGTAAGATCTTATTTTGTCCTCCATTTTTGGAGGACGGATTTTGTAGTTCTAAACGCAGGTAAGTAGAAATTATCATAGGGTATTTGATCCACATACAACAGAATATTTGTGCCTCATTATTAAAGTAGGGCACTCTTCAAATCCATATTTAAAAGATTTTTCGTATTCATTCCTCTTCTTCTTAAGAAGCTAGAGGACAAACATGATCACTTGAGCAGCTGGGTTGATTCAAGTGATACTGGCCACTCTCATTCATTTACCTTTGATCCAGTGCAAAAAACAGTGCTAGTTTCTTCTTCGTGATGTACTTTCCTGTTAGAGCTTCTACTCGGTTTATACGCCTGTGCTATGAACCTGTATTTAAGCCTTTCAGCGAAGACAGAAGCATCTTGCTTTATCCCTCTCCTGGCAGTTGCTTATCTTCCTGCATGGAGAAGGAAGGAGAATCGAGTCTCCTAGTGTATTTGGAAAATCATAATCAGAGTCTGAAAATTATCCTCCCAGCATCTCAGTAGTTGGCATAGAAAGAAAATAATCTATAGTTATTGCTGTGACCTCTTCATGGATTTCAGTTAAAAAATGAGGAACCAGAGAACATTAGCGGAAGTATGCAACACTATCTGTTATTAACCTCTACTGCTCAAAGACATGATCTTACTGCAAGAGAAAGTTAATCAATCCTTTGAGGGTTAAATTAAATTGATTTAGGATTTTCAGCTCGATTTCTTTCAGGCGTAGCAGTGAACTGGGAGGGTTTTGCATTTTTGTCTACATCTCCTCTCACTCAAGCTCTGATATTCTAGTTCAGGCTTGCCAGCTAATAGAGGGTTGCATGAGGCCCATCAGGAAAGAAATCAGCCTGGCTGCAGGCTGTTTTCTACTGCCCTGGTTCCTGAGGCAGTGGGATTACGGACCAGACAAACCGTTTTGGCAGCTGGCTTCCATCCATGCTGTTTTCCTCAGTTGCGTTCCCTGAGATGTGATCCTGGTGACGCAGTGGGATGTATGTGTGTGGGAATACCATGTCTGTAGGACAAGATGTTCACGTATTGTGAGGGGGTTTGTGCCCGCTTACCAAGTCGCAATGGAAGAAGGACTGGAGTAGGTAGCTTTCACGAGATGCTGAACAGCCCATCAGAAAGACTGGGCACCATGGCTCTGGTTTTCACAATGAATAAACCATGGACCATGACTTAGTTATATCCTTCCAAAGAGTTATCTCAAACATTCATTTTGAATACAATGCTCTTTCCCAATTAGTGCTTCCTTGGAAAATGAGATGTAAATTTAATCAGATGTACTTTTTTTGTTGGAAATAAGATTGAAATTACAGGAGAGTCACTGTAGCGTACCTGGATGTTTGAGCCCAGCCAGGAGTCACGCATCTAAGCTGACCCTGGCCAACAATACGGCAGGAAAGGGTGAAGCAGTGTTGCGTCTGCAAGGAAAGGAGGGCACACAGGGCACTCGGGAGGCTCTGTATTCTATTTGTTCCCAAGGCAAAAATATATTCTTCCTTGTTTGACCTTCTAACTTCAACTTCTCTCTGTTGTCTCTTAAAAAGTAGAGCTGAGCATTTGCAGCTCCAGACCACTCTGCTTCAACCCAGTCGCAATGTAAAGGTTATTTTCTGACACTTGACACGTTTTGCTGATCTGATGTGTAAAGCCTATGTAAATCGAACAGTAAAGCCTGTGTAAATCGAACAGTATTATGTCTGTGTTAGTGAATTATTCTCGTTAAGGGTGCTTCCCTGTCCAACTCCTTGGCTTCGTTCCATTACAAAGGGAATTACTCCACTGTCCTGCTTGCTCAACTGATAAGCATTTCATGATGTTCAGTCTTAGAAATGTCATACAAAATAATTGGTTGTCCCATAAATAATTAGTTAATATCTTTGCATTTCTTCCAGATTGAGAAAGTACAGTTGTCTCCAGAAATCTGCAAACTCTCAGTGCTTGGCAGATTCCATGTGAACTTCATAAATATTCTGAGTAGCTTTGAGTGATTATTTTTTTTAGTGTTTTTAGGTGTTTGTTTTTGTTTCCCTTTATCAGCACTGCTTTTCTGAGATAAATAGACCAGGGTGTACTGGGTATATTTTATTCCTATAGAGAGTGCGCCCCACTTGAAACTGATTGTGTAGGCCCCGTATCACCACTCTGAAAGAAAAGTAAGCAAATGTGTGCATCCGGCTATAGCACTGTATGTGTCCATCAGGATGTGAAGGGCACTATTAATGATGAAGGTAGCTCACCCTCAGTCTTTCAGTGCTGCATCTCTTTTTGTTGGTGAATAGGGAACTTTTTATATAATCCTGCTAATCTCTCACATTTTGCAATCACTGAATTCAAGTAAAAATTCCTAGCTTTTCTGTCAGTAATAAATTTATTTCTCTTTGGATGGGCAAGCTTAGGGTACAAGAGTTTTTTGTTCAGCTCCCAGTATCCTTGGATGTCTTTAAAATTTTTTTCTCTTTTTGAATAAATGCAAAGACTTCACGAGTTCTTACTTTTCTCTCTAGAATTTCACAGGAACATGCCTCAGTTGCGGTAATTATCCTCTGCTGTTACATCCATTATGCTCTCTCACAGCATTTTCTAGTCATTATAGTGGTTCCTAAATTTTGTTTGGTTTGTAAACACTTTTGGTTGTCATAGGACATTGGCCCAATTCCTATCTCAGGGAAAATGTCAAGAAAGTGAGACACATGAATGCTATAATGCACAGTCAAAAACCTTCCTCTTTTGTAGTAGCTGCGTGGCTTTGATTGCTAATTTTAATGCCAGGTTACAAATATCTGGCAGAAAGAAAGAAGAGGGAAGTACTATTCTTGTGTAGGTTGAGAAGCCCACAAGCAATAAGCTACTGGGGCATTTTGGGACTGACTTTTACTAGAGCAGAAACTGTAACAATACAGATGTATTTGCAAATACTTCATATCTTGCTTTAATCATTAGTTACCATGCATTTTTCTCTTGAAAAGGGCCCAAGCACTGCATTTTCACATGCTCCTTTCACCAGAATGAATGGATGGTTTCTGGCTCTCTCCTTAGTTTAAATATTTCTCTTAGGTCATCTCTTAGATCCTCCAACCATGGAGAGTAAATTCAACTGCATAATCTGTGCTTCAGAGAAGTAGACTTAGAACATGGAATGAAGTATTTAAAGCAACATGTTTTCTAGGACATTGTGGCTAAAATGATCATGAGAAAACTATTTCAGCTGAGGGTTAACTGCAATGGATTCTAGCAACATTTTACACTGTTTTTCTTTCTCTCTTAATGGATAAACAAATTCCATCTTGTTTGTCATTAGTGATGCTGTAAATTGTTTTTCTGAATGAATTAACTAAAAATGTTCTTTTGATAACTTTTTAGCGCCTTTCTCTTAGTTTGGTGGTTTATCTTGTTATTTAATTCACTCTTCATTTATATACATAAAACACTGAAAAACTCTTCCAAAACTATATTCTTGGAGAGTTTCCCTCGCTTTATGAAGGTAAGTAATACATTACTATAAATATCCACGTGTTTCTATCTCACTGCATATATGTATATGTATTTGACATTTAAAACAAGACAAAACAGCAGGCGAAGGTAGAAAGTAGGCATTGGTTTGTACTTAGCTTAGAAGATTTGCTGAGTGCTACAGAGAACTTTTAGAATAAAGGGCATTCTGCTAGGTTTGGTACTGGTAATACTCAGTGGAGCTAGTTTAAAAAAGGGCTTTTCTTTTACATATTGTTATCCTCGGAAATTATCTTTCTTCATAAAACCCAAATTCCCTCATTTGTATCCTCAGTTCCTTTAACGTATATGATGTTATCTGAATCTTTTATATTGTCTACCTTCTAAGAATTCAGTTTTGAAAATATTTTCGTTGTTATCTGCTGAGTGCAGCATATAAGTCCTTCCCCACTGTATCAGAAAATACGATCCATGTAAAGACCATTGTAAAAAATAACTGTTTAACAAATTTGCTATTTCATTATCCTGTTTCTAATTCCTGGCTGTCATTTTTTATGGAATCACTGTTATCTTCCACTTTCTGTACTCTATGAATGCACATGCTCAGCTCATTGTTAGCAGAAATTTCTTTTACATCTCAACCCCTCCAAACATCCTTTTAACTTCTGCTTGAGTCCTAGTCATGAGGCCACTGTAACTCCTCCTGCTTTGGACCCCAGGTGCTTCCCACATCCTCAGCAATGTGCAGGCGACGGTCCCCAGCTCAGATCTCTCTGGCAAGCTGCTCAGTGCAGAAAGGGCCCTCTGAACCTGTTGCCGGGGTCGTGTTAGATTTTAAGGGGTGCCTTGGTGGTATTTGCAGCTGTCAGAAGAGAACAGAGTTTCATTTTTTGGACATCACAAAATTATTAAGATCATGTAGACTTTGCAGGAGAAGGCTGTAAAGATGGACTTCCTAACCAACAAGCTACGGGATGCGTACTGAATTAGTAGAAAATTCAAAACCTTGTGATTTGAAAGCAGTTCCCTGGTTAGGCCTCTGTGGCTTTGCTTTGTGGCTCGTGCAGATTTCTTTGCTGTGGCAGACCTTGTCAGTGCTGCATGTTCTGCTCTCCCTTTTAGAGCCACGGCTGTCACATACCACCAGTGGATGCTCTGGGCTTTGCCCTACTTCTGGTACTCGGCCAAATATTGCTTGTAGTTAATCCAGCCTGTACCAACTCGTCAGCCATAGGTCTCCAATAGGTGGTGATGTCAACTGAAACCAGGCAGCCTTTAAAAGTTAGGTAATACTTGTGTTGCTTCGTGGCATCCTTGAGAATTTCAAATGTGAAGTGTGTAATTTTTGGTCACGGAACAATACAGGTTTCTCCATCTCTAGCTCCTTTTCTTTTTTTCTTCAGAATTGTGTTTATGTAACCTTCAGTTGTCCTTGCTGTGCTAACGTTTGTGTAGATGCTTCTGGTTTCATAGCACACATTCCATGTCTTGATGCAAAGATCCATTCCAAATCTCCTAGATTTATTGGAATTTGAAGTTTGTATATTCTTTAAAGAGAAGGGATACTTTCTAGAAAAAAAAAAAGGTTCCCCTGTCTACTCAAGACTTGATCTCATTTCCATTCAGCTCAAACAAAGACTCCTTTTAACTAGTAGAATACAGAATAAGATGTTTACCCGGTAGACCCCAGTAGCTGATATGCACTTATTTCTTGGAGGAACACGATTGGGTTAATTTGTATTTCAGATATTAGGAGGTGTGCATCAGTGCTAAATCATGTAGTTTAGGCTCTTCAGGGAGTTTGTGTGAGAGAAGACAGAGTGCTGACATTGTCTAAAGCCTGCTTTTCCAGCAATATATAAAGATGTTGATGATGGGGTTGGTCTCAAAGATTTGATGTTCTAAATATCTATGTCTGTTTTATTTAAGCTTGTACTGCTCTGTAAGTTCTTAGGAAAAGAACCATATCTTTTTGTATTTTAAATAACCATATTATGAAATACTGACTTTTGTAATCTGAATTTATAATTAATGAGATATTCTTTCACAGATTTTTTTTATTACTTTGTAAATGGAAATAATAAAACCCACATAAGATCAGTTTGTTTGTGGTATTGCAGTAATTCAGGTTGTGATGGATAAAACAGCATTACTGCAGTTCGGATTAAGATCTTTCACTTGCTTTATAAGATTGAAATTAGAGAACAAGATGGCATATAAATGAGAAAAGATCGTTCCTTGTTTCATTCTGTCGCAGTATCACCTGTCATATCTTTCCTAAGATTTCCAGAATTCTGTGGCATAAATGGAGAATTGCATTCCTTTTATAACATTCATAACATCTAGTGGTAATGAACTGTGTCACAGTTTATCTAAACTAATTTTAGTATATACATTTTTTTCTTTTAACTCAAAGTGCATTTTTGCTTTGAAGAGTGACTGTGTGACTCTCCTGTTTCAACAGATCCATTCCCTTTATATGCAAAGGCAGATATATTTGCTTATGAACAAAAATGGCTCTTCTGTATGTCACTGCTGCATAACCAGCACAGCTGAGAGCGTGTGCACTGAATTCTGTCAGGCCTCATACATCAGCAGCAGAAGTGTCGACAAGTTTCTGGTCCAGGGACAGTGCTGTTCCTTGGATGCACTTGTAAAATCCAACACGAGACAGACGAGTTGCGCAGGTATTACGACAGGCAAAATTTATGAGCCAGAAAGATTCACAGCTTGAATTTCAGATTGTTTAGGTCTAAAGGGCTGGCAATTTAAAACTAAGCAAAACAAACAAATGAAAATATGCAAATCAGAGCATGAAACAATGTGGAACATTGTAAAGTAATTTGTACGTGATTCAGGTTTCAGGGAGGAATTCTGCTTTTGCATCAACTGTGGCCAGCAGTGGCACAACTCCTCCTGTTTCTTCCTCTCCTGCATTACTTTATTAGTCCCTTCAGGACACTTTAAATGATGCAGTACATCTGCTTTGCAGGCCCTACTGCTGCAGTATAGTGTTGTCACACCTGAGCCAGCTAGTTTAAAACTCATTTAAAAAGCTAACTTGAGCAAGGATATCAATCTAGCTGAGCACAGACTAACCACTTGGGCTCATAGTGTGTTATGCTCGATAATATCCAGCAAGTGGTTTACATGATCTTTTCTTTTTTTTTAACTGAGAGGAATTACTTCCCTCTCAGCCCTTTCACAGAAAAGTTCTTCCTTTTCTCCTCCTTTGTCCTCCCCTCATACTTTTTCACTTGCTTTCACATTAAACATTTTTAAATTCAAATGATAGAGAAGTTTAAGTCAGAAGTTTCAGTTTGAACCTTTGTCCTGTAAATTCCAACTAACCTGAACAAAAAGGTTTCATTGAAGCTTAACAATGTACAAATAGATATTTTTTGACGCTTTCCTTTGGTCATCCGTATTTCAGGCAGAAGTGGAGGCCTCTGCACGGGCCTTTTCAGATATCCCAATAAAACTGGAGCATTGATTTTTCACGCATTTTGGAACGCCACTGTAAATTAATGAGCATCCAGGTGATGTGCGCCTGGTCTCTGCTGCCTGCAGGGCTCAACGGGATCCGTCGGCTGCTGCCTTTGAGCACGCTTGGGCAGCAGACAGCCTTACAGAGGCCCTCAAGTGGGTTTGCTCCATCGGGGCTGGTACGGAAGGTTTTCTCCAAATGCATTTTTACTGGCAGAGTTTGTGAAGAGTTAGGTGGCTTGAGAGAGAGGATATGTATCCAAACTTCTGAGTGCTTTTGTGAATACAAGTCAGCCTGCAGGTGTTTGGTGTGTCCTTAGCCATTTGGGGATCCATTTGGTATCTTTGGGAAGGACTTTTTTTTGCTACTCTTTGTATAGCAAGAAAGGGAGGGGGTGTAATGAGAGAGGCAAGGCACATACAGCGTGAAAGGATTATGTGGAACCTGTCCTTCATTTCTGGGCTTGCCGTTCTGCTATTTTTGCTCCCTCCTTCCCTCAAAAGTAAACCTTACCCTGCCACCAGAGGAGCGTGGAGGACTCTTCTGTGTGGCTCCCCCACCCCCACCCCGAGAGTGTGAAGTGGCATGAAGTGTCTGAAGTAGCGTGTGAAGATCTTTCCCTTTGTGATTCATCCAAAATAAGAGGAGCAGTATCAAACCAGCAGTTTCCATATGTTTTCAATACCAGGAGCCTCTTGCGTAATTGAAGTCTCTCTCTCCCCCTTCTTCTCCTCAAATGGTGCTGCACAACAGAAAAGCAATTCAGCCTGAAAGCACTGGAAAAGCAGGAGGCTAACATTTTGTTTGATTTTTTTTTTCTTTTTGGTCACAACAACAATGTCATTATTCTGGTCAGCAGTCCTTAGCAGCTGTAAAAGCCCCATTTCTTCACTATTTCTGTTAGTTTGTCTTGTTTGAGTGGCAGCATTTGATCACAAGATCATAGAAAGGCCTATCCCAAGTTCAATCACAGGAACTTGAAAGAGGGGCAAACCAGCCTACATTTTACTAGGACTGCCTTAATGTCTATGATGTGTCTGCAATTTACCTTCTGCAATGTAAGAGACATCAAGAGGGAGGGTAAAGGTGCTTGATGTCACATTCTACGTTTATCCTTTTTGTTAAAGCTCATTAAAACCGCATTTTATATGTAGCATTTCCCCCACCACCCTGTGTATAATCCTTGAATATATAGTATTTCCAGAATTGCTGCGGTTCAGCTGTTTGAAAAACAAACTGAAAAACGAGAGAGTAGGGAGAAATGAGTAATTTAACTTTTTGATTGCATGGATATGGTATGAGAAAACACCTTTGCAAGGCCGAGTTTTACAAGCCTTACTTCACTTAACACCTTCCATTTCAAAAAATGCTAATTTTAACCACAAAAAAAAACTAACAAAAAAATGTTCTAATTGTCATGAGTGGCTTTTCAGTTACAGTATTACCATACTGAATACAATCAGCATCTTTTTCAGTTAGATTACTGATTACACTGTGAATTCACTGATTCTGAGCCTTTTTTCCCTCTGGCTTTCCCTTTCCCTTTGCCTTTGCCTTTCCTTTTCCCTTTCCCTTTCCCTTTCCCTTTCCCTTTCCCTTTCCATTTCCTCCCTTTTCTCGCTTTCCCTTTCCTCCCTTTCCCTTTCCCCCTTTTCCCTTTTCCTTTTTCTCTTTTCCTCTTCATTTCCTTTCTTCATTTCTCCTCTTCCCCTCCCCTTCCCCTTCTTCTCTCCCCCACTTCAGTAAATCCCATAGCTTTGTGATTGAGTGTAAAGTTTTGTTGTTCAGAACTGTCACTATAAAGTTTTGAAGTATCTATTCAAATTAAGAAAATATGACCCAGCAGCCTATGACCTTTATTCTTGTCTGGATTTCCCCCTCCAAGCTCATCCGCTACAACAGCACCATGAATGAGCACCTGCCTTCCAAAGCATTCTCCTTCAAGAAATTCACTATCAACCTAGTTTTATATTACAGTGTAATGAAAGCCTCAGCATTTGGGATTTTCAGAAGCAGCATAGTAGCATAGGAGTAAATATATAGTGAGAGTCTGTCTTTCACTGATGCAGGAGTCGATGTCATTGGTTATTTTCATCTCGAATTTATCCTTTTTCAGACTAGCCCCAAGGGCGACTCTAATAGAAACCAGGGAGAAGTGAGCTGGATTCTCTAAAAGCAGAAAGTATTCTGCCTGCATGTGAGTGGCAGCACCAAAAATCTTGCCTTTGCCTTAGGAGGCTGTGGTTCCAACAGGGATGGCGTGTGGTGGATGCAAGTTTAGGTTGAGCAGTTTTTCCTTTTCCGTATGAGTTTTCTGTGTTTCAGCATCCCGCATCTCATGTAAGAAAGATTACTCATTAAAAATCCTAAATGCCATTTGTTGTGATTGAGGTGTCGGTATGCAGTTTTTCATCTGTGTAAGTATATGTTTTGCCTGCCTGTAGTTTCAACCAAACACAATCCTTTTGTGCATCTCATGCCACAGGTCAGTGGTTTTAGCATTGTATGCTAGGTGTTTCACCCAGAGCGGGATTTAATTTCGGTGCTAAGAAGATAAAAGATGTAAATGGGACAGTAATAGTTCAAGATGGAAAATGTTGAAGATACTGTATTGTGTCTAATTTTAAAACTTTTTTCCCAAGATGTTGCTTGTTTGCTGCCTTTGGAAAAGTAAAAAATGTTCAGCACCCTTAAAAATGTACATAATGAGAGGACTGACTCAGGATTCTTCTGTTCTGACCATTTTGTATGATCTTTGATTCCAGAAGATTTTTCTGGATGTCAGAGTAGTGATGCACAGGACACTTATTTTGTAAGTGGGCTCCATGCTACTCCTCCAGTATCTGTTCCTAATTTAACATCGTTGGCATTTTTTAAAATAGTCTGAGTGAGAGGTACGTCAGTCCCATTAAATTGCACGGATACTTAGGTTTTGAAGTCTTTTAGGCTTAATTGAAACTATTCAGCATTAATCAGCATTAATACAACTAAGTGTATGAAAATTAATGGATGGAGGCAGACTGTCAGACCTGGAAAGTAAAACTGGTTTTGTCCAACATAAACAACTTGGAAGCTGAAAGTTTCTATTTGTCACATAAGAAAGATTAACTCAGGATCAGGAAAAAAGATCCACCCTTCCTTTAAGCCAAGAGTTTCAAAAAATACTCTAATTATATTGATTTTGATAGTGGTTTTTGTTCAGCAGATGTTTTTCTCCTAGGAAATACACCAGGACCACCAACAAACTTCAGACCCCCAAAAAAGAGCAGTCACCACATAATGGTTTTCAGTCACCGCTGGTGGGTCTGAATCAATGGCTAATTTGTTATCTCATTACCATTTCTCATGCATCAGATCCTGTACCTAGCAGTGAACGTTAAAACCTTTCTGCCTGATTGCTGCACATCTTCTAATAACAAACACATACTTAATTCTATTTGTTTCTAACCTTCTGCAGAGGAAGAGCAGTACAGGCAGAGCCTAGCGGTAACTGCTGTGCAAAATTGCCGTTGTAATCTAGCCCTTTTTCCAGGAACACAATGAATCCTGAGCAGTCCAGTCTCTATCTGAAACCTGTAATATAGCCCTAAGGAGGCATCGTGAAAAGCTCTAGCTAACACAAGTGCATTTAATAAAATTAAATGTGGCTCTCAGAACTTACAAACACTTGTTAAGAAATCAGAAGAGCTCAGTTATCTAACACAGCTGACTGATTCCAGCTATGGGTCTAGTGACGGTTTGTGTACACCGTATAAGGGGGATGTGGCAGAGAAATATCAGTCAGGGGAAGAGACAATGCCGGGTTAGTTAGGATGTCAATCCTTCCACCAGATATGTGAGCCGACAGATCTTTGTCAGCTACCACAGTGGAAACTCCACAGTGCATGCTTTCTGTGAGAGAGATGCAGCCGTTGGAAATACCGTAGGTTTGCTCTTTGTTTTTATCCTCATTTTGCTACTTTTTTAGTCTTTCTTAACCTGCTGCTTTCTTGGTAAGAACAAGCTTAACCTGCATCAGCAACTACTCAAAGAACAACTGACTGCATCTCGCTTGCTGCTGAGCACCTTGGAGAGAGTATCTTGATCAATAAAACGGTTGTCCATCACTTGTTTCCTGTTCGCAGCAGGGTCGGTGCAGTGTGTCTTCCCTTCAGCTAGTGTTGCCTTGCTGTCACCATCTCCTTTACGCCAGCATTTCAAAAATTTCCTCCATGGGTTTTGAGCAGCCTCAGCTGCACTGAACTTCTTGTAAATGCAGTCCTGCAGCTACTTGTCCTGTGCCTGCAGCGCTAGATCAGACACCGTCTGCATCTTGTCACTTATCTGCTCCTGAAGGAAGGGGTTTTGCTGGCTGATGACGTGGCACAGATTCCTCCACTCTTGGTAGGCAGACTAAGCGCCAGTGGCTTGGACCTAGAGCCTATCTGTTGCTGTCCTTTTCTGAATGCAGAGTCAGAATTGCTTAATGTTTTACACTGTGACAGGAGAACCCTTCTGTTGTCTGATAACCTCGTTTGATAACAAGTTTGTATCATTGGAGCTAAATCTGTATGACAGATACTTGTCTTGCTTTGTCTGTTTTGCTTGGGCTTTTTGAGCTCTGATATGTGTGAAAGATGTTGACTGAATATGCCTTGCATTGTTGATTTTTGTAGATGAAGATACAGCCTACCAATCTGGGAAAATTTGAGCTGTGGTCCCACCTGTCATGCCAGGATTGTTGGCAAGCCCATTTTTCATCAAAGCTGATTCTCATAGGACTGTGTGTCTGTGTGTATAAATAAATATAAATGTATGTTTGCCGTTTTTTCCCCCCAGAAATGTCATTGATGACCTTGATTGAGAAAGATTTCTTAGCACGTACTTAAATAACCCTTACTCAAATTTTAAGAACATGCTTGATTTTTGTCCTGAACAGCAGTAGTCTCCCAAGTCTGAACCTTCTAAGTAAAGAGTAAAAGAGCAGCTGGGTGAGAGAGCAAAGTTCATTTTCTAACATCTGCCGAGGTTTTGAAGGATGGTTTTGAGATTTTTTATTAAAGACAAATGAAAGTTAATCAGTCTGGATAGATCAAAATCAATGTATCTGAATTGTCTGAACAAGCTGAGAACTCCTCTGAATCACCAAATTTGTAGAGACATATCGACGTCCAGTTACGTGAAAAAACAGTTCTGTTCTTCTTATACTTTGAATGCTTTGGACATTTTTGTTTGTTCAATATGCATACCTATTTCCATTCCATTCAATGGCCCTAATACTGGAACATCTCACAAATGAGTTAGCTCACAGGGTAATATACCGAGTAATCTTTGGCCATTCTTTATGACAGGGAAGGTGAGACCAAAGAAGGGAAAATTTGCTTGATATCATGTAGGAAGTTTGGAGTGCTAAGAATAAAGAAAATAAGTAATGCATAGCGTTTCCATATAATTTTTCACTTGCAGATCTCAAAGAAATACGGATTTTAATCCTACATCTTAGTTCAAGATCATTAGCTCTTTTTAAAGTCAGATTGTTTTTTGATGGTTTTGATGGGTTTTATTTTAGTTTTAGAGATTATAAAACTGTTTTCCTAAGTAATCCTTTTTAAGGAATTAAGTTTCCTGATATTTTACTGTTGTGTGCTGATTTTAGAGACCATTGCTGCTTGCATCTTCCATCTGGATACTGCTTTTAATTTGTTGGCATGTGCTTTAGTGCTGAAATACCTGTCTCTTGCAATTAGATCCCAGCTGAGCTGGATGGGGAATCGAGCCATGAATGTTAACGTTCACATGCATCAGTTCATTTATAGGGGCTTCTGCAATTGAGCTTAGCTCTTAGAAAAGGACTCGTGTTCCTTTCAAAGAGGATATCCTTTTGCTCTTGTGGCACTTTAAAGGTCTGTCCCTAATATCTGCCAAAACCAAAATAACAATTCCTTAGGTATTTCCTGTTTTCTCTTGTTAAGAGCTCTAAAGCATCTATCAACTTAAAACAGTTCCTCCTCTTCCGTGCTAGCTTTTAAAAGTTGCGTCAGTCTTAAAAACAGTCAGTTCTCAGCACATTCCCTTGCATTTAATGTCCTTACAGATTTTTCTTTTACTATGTTGTCTTCAATTTCATTCTTTTTTTGGTGTGTTGAAATTTTTTCACTGCTTGTTGCCGCTTTGGAAATCTCAAAGCTCTATTCCAGACAAAAAGACGGTCTTTAAGATGCTGAGTCTCCTCCATTGCCAAAATTAGAAACATGCTTAAGGCTTTTGTTAGATCCTGGTTTTAATTTCCTGGTTAAAAGACTTCCCCTCCTTTTTTTTTTTCCTAATGCTTTTTTTTCTTTTCCCTCCACTCTTATTTGCCTTAAAATTGGTTACTCATCTCCACACACAGTGAGATGACAGTTCTGAGAATGTCTTTGGGCTTGTGAGCTGACAGGAAGAGGATGCTGGGGAATAGGCACTTAACAGCATCACCACTGCTTTCCCATGGCTGTTACTGCTTGATTGAGAGGGACAATTCTGATCTACTCTATTTATATTCTGTGTTATGATTATTGGTTTTTTATTGTATAAAAATAAAAAGGGGCAAGTTTTGAGTCTCTGTAGTTGTAAGTAGTATAATTTTAACAGCCCACAGAAAACGTTTTTCCTCCTGAGACTCTTTCTGATTGTCAGAGTCCAATACTCCCTGACCAGATTCCTTCAGATATTTCACACGAGAAGTGTTCAATGTTTTTAATGCAAGATTTACTTATTTAAACATATTTGACATTATGTGAGATTGTGGTTTAGAAGAGCAATACAGCAATATGCTGAAAGTACAACACAAGCATGATATAGCAATTGTCATATACAGTGGAATCACAATAGAAACATTATTCCCAGGGCTGGTCTCTATATGCTTCACCGTCATGACGCTGAGCATCCCCAGTCACTGGAAAGAAATGTATGACTTGAAGCCAGCTCAAGCCTATTGCTCTTTTCCAAGTCTATTGTATTAGTTGTCCCATTTTTATACTTTATGTGGGCCTGAGCCTTGTAGACACTTTGTCCATGCTGGTCTGGCATCTAGCTCTTCTGAGCCTTCTCCCAAGAAGGCGGAGGTGTTGGCTGGCGATTTTCTACCCCCATCTCAGACCAGCACTAGCAATCACTGGTGTTACACAGTGAGCTCAATACATTTATCACATGAAGGAGACCAGCCCTCTTGCCTGGACACAGTGAGAGTGAGAACATATGCCTATAGGCAATGACAGTGGGCCCACCTCGATGGGTTCAACTCTGTCGCTTTGCTCCATGGGGTCTACCGCATCATCATTTACACAAGTACTGGTGATGACTCATATGCCAAAGATGTTGTCCCAGATGTCTCTCTTCTTAATTCATTGCCTTTCCCTGCCAAGCCATATGATCCAGTCCATGGCTCAGTGAAGTTCCTCTTCGGCACACCACCCAAAGGGCAGCAGCCTCTGCTTGTCTGGATCCTGCTTGTTCCAGGTCTCCTTGGAGACGTGGAGTATCAGAATGCTGCACCAATGGCCATTGTGGTGGTGACCCATGCATTTGGCCATCAAGTCGACCTTTTGCTATCATGAGCCACCTTACTGCCTTACTTCCTGGTCCCCTTAGAAACATAAACCCCTGCTGCTGGCCCACAACTCGCTGACCTCGTCCCTGTAGCGCCAAGGAAACTTGGTGTCTGCCAGTCCTGACCTACAGGCTGTGGTCTGTCCAACATGTCTGAGGCAGCAGGAGGGTTTAATGTTTTAATATCAAATTTACGTATTTGAAGATATTTGATGTTACATGGGATTTTGATTTAGAAGAGAGATATAGCAGTATATGGAAAGCACAACATAAGCATGATACAGCAATTGTAATAAACAATTGTAATACTGAATCACAATACAAACCTGATTCCCAATGCTGGTGTCTATATGCTCCACCATCACGAAGAGGTAGGTTTGGTCCTAATTAGAGAGGTCCCAAACATGGATTGTATAAAAAGTAGTCTGGAAATCTTTAGATTACCTGCATAGTGAGGCATACTTACTATTTATTTCCTGAGACTTACTAGGGAAGGAAAGAGGAGACCCTGCATAATTCTGGGAGTTATTTGGAGATTCAGAGTCAAGGACTCTAGGGTAATTGTGCGTGACATTTCAGATCTGAGATCTGTCTGCATCAGGAAGGGGGACAGATTACTTGATACGTTTCCCAGGATCAAGGCTCTTTCTGGCTCCATCAGGAGCTTCAGTTTAAATGGCTATTCAATCAGGTGTATCTTGTGCCATTAGCACGTGGATGCCAGCTCAGCTGTGCAGGGACAGGGTGGCTTCATGTGTGCTGGTGGGAATTTACACCAGGATGTAAGGCTGCTTGTGGTTAATATGGCATAAAATACCATTGCTGTTGATTTTTTAGGCTTTATGACTAAAGTGAGGCAAAAGCAAAGCTTTTTTTTTAACTACAGTTAATTTTCATTTTTCCAGGCTAAAAAAAAGGGAGGGATGGACCCACCTAGATAAGATGTGGATAATGCAAGCCATATATATATATATATATATATATATATATATATATATATATATATATGAAGCTGTCCTAACCTTTGCCATACCTGTAAACAGTTTCTGTAGAGACCAGGGGCAGCTTTTAAAAAGCAGCAGCCAAAATGTGGAGAGCACTGGGCATTGTGCATCCCATTTTCTGTGCCATGGTGCTGGAGCCAAAAGTGTCTGATGATATCCCGTAATGAAACATTTGAATGCTTTGAGTAGTTGAACGCAGTTCAGCAAAGCAGAGCTGAACTAATGTGGACTGCCTGTTTGCCAGTGAACAGATAATTGCACTCTGTTGTTTAATTGAATTTTCATGAAACTAAAATATACTTTGGTAAAGTCCACCATGAAAATGACTTCTGCTTGTGGATCCTGTATATAGAGGATCAAGATATTGTGGGCAGGGAGGGTGTCTATCAGATGCACAGATAAGGCTCGAGGTTAAATTGTTAGAAAAATAACACAATTTCCACATATTATGCAATTCAGATGTTTTTACCCAGAAGGTTTTTCATTGCTGCTGCTGTTATCAGTAGTGATCTGTTCATAGATGGATTAGAGTCAGGGAACATTATTAGGCCACAAAAGGTTCTTTTGTTTTTGCAGAAAAACCTTGCAGCTGTATCATTCATATGTGGTTAGTTTGCATTTCTTGGCTACCAGCCATTCTACATGGTAAAGAGCATAGTACTGGACAATGTGAGGTTTTTGTGTTGTGTGGTTTTTGTTGGTTTTTTTTTTTTTAAAAAGGAAAAATCAAAGAATCCTTCTGATTCATGTTGTTTCTCACGAGGCTATCATTTCAAAGGCTCGACATGCAACTTATGTCATCACAACCTCCTCTGTTCTTCTTTACTCGCTTCATGAGCAATTTTCTCATGGAGGAGAGGCTGGATGTTCTCAAGAATATTTTTGCTCTTTGAAAATAGTAAAAGCTTTCTGATTCCCTGTGGAACTGTGGGCAAGGTTAATAATTCCTGTTTGTTGCTTTGTTCACAATCACTTTCCATTGGACATTACAACCTCACTCTTATTTACAGTTCTGGGATTTGACCTCGGGCTGAGGAATCGGAGGCTTAGTACTTGCTTTTTCGCTATATGCTGTACAGGCTGCAGTGGGGAATCAAGCATACATGTCTGACTCCCTCATAGCTCTCGCCAATGAAAGCTGAAGACCCTAGACAGATAATCTTTTCTTTGGTTTTCAGATGTCCTTTTGGTTTAGAAGCCTAAATTTAAATACCTGAAGATAGTTTTCAAAGGTAAAGACCACCCAAAGTTCCACTGCTTAAAAGAAACCTCAGGAAATCATGCTCTAGAGAAGAAAACAGACACTTTTAAGAACAGAAATATGAGACAGAGCAGTTATAATACTTTTCTAATTCCTTCATTTTGTTAAGTACCTGGAAGGAAGATGATTAAATGTTAATGATGGCTCTAGAATTATTGCTGTCTCTGTTTGGTATAGGTAAAAGCAGTGGTCCATAATTTTTTTAGACCAAAGAACAACCTTGATCTTCTGTCAGCTTTCAGAACTTTTCGAAGATTATCATATCACTACCTTTTTAATTAGAAACACCATCCTGTAATTTTTCTGCGAAGACTTTGTTCTCTGGCCTCACGGCCCATGAGAGGTGTAATAGAATGGATTGCAAACATACTGTCTGTAAGATATTAAATGTCTGAAATGTGTAGAATAACTTAATGGTTGATCATAGAGTCCTGATTCAGATGCTAGCAGCATGCTTTCTTTAATAAAACCCTGTCCTTGTAAGGAAGTAATCCGTCCCCCAAGTCAATTTTAAAGTTTCTTGTTCACTTTAAATATTTCATTACATTAATTTTTCAAAACAACAAAACAAACATTCATCAAGTGAAACTAAGCATGTCACCCTTGAATCTGTACATCTGTTTCTCTCCTGCTGCTTTCCTGCATAATTCATTTTAATACATTTAAAGTCTACATCTCATTAAAATTCCTTACACACATTTATGTATACAGTTTGCATTAAAAAGGAGAAAAGGTGGGAGAGGGTTTTATGGCAAGGAGGTTCATTAACAGGACTGTTTCTCTTTTTTTCCTTAGTTGTTTTATGTATGGAGTGTATACCTGTGGTCTGCCTTTAGCCATCTACCTCAGCATACGCTGTCATCTGTCTCTCTGACTCTAAGTGTGAGTCATCTCTTTAGTGCTCTTAGAAATTTCCTCCTGGATATTTTCAAGAGCAAACTCTTGATGTCTTTGTTCCTCTTTAAGTGCGTACATTCTCTTCTCTTCATCCTCTTTTACTCACTTCACATAGTTTGTATACGCACTGTGTTCTGCGCATCAGTTGTGTTATCGGCCACGAGAATATCCATCATTTGCTGAGATATCCTAAAGAGTTCTTGTGGGCTGGCTACAGTGCTGGAAAGGGTTTTGATTTTCAGATTTTATCCAGTTTGTGGTTTCTTTTCCTCTATCAGTACTTTCAGTGATTGCAGTGTTTGGTTTGGTTTCATTTATTTTAGCAATGCGCCTTTGTTTGTATTTCTTAAACCAGCTGTAGAAAACAAGTCAGTTTGGTAGCTTGAGGTGTCACCCTTATAAAGTTGGTGTCTTCTTGTTTCAGTGGCTTCTAAAATTTGTTCTCTGAAATTTGAAATCCCTCATAGGTGTTTAGGATTATGTGTGATTGTTAAAAGCAGTCATAAAATGTTATCACAACTCTTGATGAATCATAAGAAAAAACTTACAACTGCAGAAGAAAAATCAAAATGCTTTGAGAGGAAAATGAGGTCCATATTTGAAAAGAAAAAAAATATAAAATGGTAATGTAAGGAATTATCTTCAAGATTCATTCTTGAGGGATAAATGACATTTTATGTAAGGTGGTATACGGTTGTGTCTACCTGGTTTCTTTGGAGTTTCACGTTTAGCTTTTGACATGTATTGCTTAGAAACCTCATGAGAGTTATATGACAAATGAAAGTAAAAAGTGAAATACATAGTGATTGTCTGCTTGACTAACCTTTTTACTTCTTAGAAACAGGAGTTGTAATACACTTTCTGGAAAAGTTTATTTAGAGTTTACATGGGAAGCTCCTCTTTGCTTCCTGGATACAATACAACGTCAGTCAGAAAGAGTGAGTTTAAAAGCCCTTTGAATGAGCCCTTTGAAAAGGTTAGGTCAGGTGTGTTCAGCCGCTTTGGCTTCCTTGAAATTGAGTAACAATTTATCTTCAAAAGCTGCGAAGGGAAAGTTGAGAGAGTTCCCTTCTGAGCAAAAGTTATTTCATTTTATTCAAATTACCTAGTTCTAAATAAGCAGCGTAGGTTTGAATACTGTCAAAACCAGGTTATGAAGTGTGGCAAATGAGCTCAGCCCTGGGAAGTTGTGGATCTGGAGGCAGCTGAGCTCACATGCACTGCAAGTCCTTCCCTCACACTTCAGTGAGAGTTTAGTCTCTTCAGTAGCAGGTAAGCACAATTTTCAGGTGCAGGCTGTCATGGGATTAATTCATCCATGTTCAACAATGAGAGAAAAAGAGATTCACATGGACTCTGAATTGGTTGTCTGTGTTGCCCTATACAGTACGTGTTGCTGGGCTTTATAGTAATGCACTTGTATTATTACGTGGTTTTATCTGGTGTACTATCTAGTCCAAGCTTTTACATAAATACAACACGCATTGCATGCTACAACAACAGGAAAGATGGAGATTGGGAGCTGGAGATTTGGAGCAGACTTTGAGTACAGTGGACAGCAACAATTTATCTTCAGAAGGTCTTAGTGAGAGGAGTGACTGATGTGAAATTCCTTGTTTGTGCTTTTCCTTTGCAATCAAATATGCAGCAGAGTTTTGTGTGAAGGGTGGGAACCTTTTGTTTCAAGGCACTTCAGCTACCAGAAGAATGTGAAAATTTAAAAGAGCAGAGTTAGGTTCACAGGTTGATTTTTCCCAAGTACTGCCAGGTAATTTCATATGTATTCCAGTGAGATTAATGAGTGAGAACCCTGCAATATATCATAAGAGACTCAGATTGACAAGGCTAATAATGTTTTCTTGTAGACCGTTTATTTCACAGGTGTCTACGGTTTGTGTTCTTGAACTTGCTTTTTACGTATCAGGTACAGAGCATTGTCTAGGGGAGACTGGCCATCAGTCTGATCGGGTAGTTTCTGGTTTGCCACAACAAACACTAATTCCTGTCTGGCAGCTATGTTCCCCTTTGCTGTTCCTTTTCGGCTTGCGTGGCACTGCATAAAGTTAAATTGGGACAAAAGCTACCAAAACTCTTTCTTATTATTTTTATAAGCTAGGAAAATAAAACAGTAATGTTTCTTATTGAGAACTACTAATTGAACATCTAATTTGTCTATAAACACAAGTAATTTTGTGCTTTTTATCCTCTCACTACTCGTACTTCCGTTTTTTCTGTTGCACCACCTTTATTTAATTTCATCTGAAATTATCTAATACTTCAATATCTTGATGTCAGAGACTGGATTTGTCTATGCTTTGGAAAGGTCCCAGAAAAATGAGGCTGGGAAACATTAAGTGCTACTGCAGTGCAAAAAATGGTCGATTAGGCTATGGTCAGGTCAGTGGCTTACTCCTCCTGATCAAGAGAGAATTTCATGTCCCCTTGTATTAAACTTCAATGATGTATAGCATACTTTAGTCAATAAATAGCATTTTGCTGTTCATGCCTGTTGGAAATAATACATGATGCTGCAAGTATTGATCAAAGAGCTCTACTCTGTTAATCCCTCTGCTTGTAGCAATTTTAAATATTTATGGATTCTGCCTTAGTATCCTGAAGAGTGTTTGAGCCCTGCAGAGGATGCTCAACCTTTCTGCTTTATACGTGTTTTACAAGTATTTTCTTCTTTTTTCCTCTTTTTTTTTTTCAAGCACACATGCGTGACACAAGGCATTATACTATGCTTGCACCAGTTTTAAAGATTTATTGCATTAGCGTGGTGTGAATGTATACATTGATTGGGATGATGTAGTAATTCAGAATTAAAGAGGAGAATGCCTCAGAGATAAAATCCATCAGTGCCTCATCTCCAAGTGACTGACTTACAGTAAGGACAAGGAGGGACTAACACTGTGCAGCGTGTTGCTGTATTGTGAGATGGCAGATAACAAGAAGACATGTTCATATCAGGTTTATTTATCCAAATATTCATGAAATTATCTGACAGTTGTCAGAGTACTAAAAATGAGTTGCTTCCCTGCTAACTTCTCATTTATTATATCTGTATTCTCATCAAGAAGTCTCAGAGCTTTGTAGCAGAAGATACAATGAGTCGTGTAGGTTTTCTGTCTCCTGTACTTGTTCATTGACCTCATGTAAATGTAATCATTTATCCTCAATTTTTTATACTAATGTATCGAAGGCAGCCTTGATATTGTCAGACATGCGATGGAATACGCTCCAGGAAACCTTCCTTCCAGTGGTGAGGTGACAAATGAAAAAGAAAATAAAAATGGATTTTGCAATTTAAAACATAGTGTGCTCAGGGAAGAATGCATAGCCAGCTATAATGTGATATGAGTCATTTCTATATATGCAGGGGAGAATTTTACACAAAAGCTTTATGGGAGATGTACAGGATATTTAAAGTAACGTGAAGACTCTTCTACATAATGATGCTTGCTTTATCTATCAAGAGCTAGAAGAAAGGTTTAAATACTTGTGTTTGCCCTCTTATCTTTCAGTGAGATGTCACATTATGCCTCATTCCATTACCTGTTTAATCATATTTTAGACCTGGTTATGTGTTTAGAGGCGAAGGTTGGCAGAGAGAGTAAAACAAAATGCACACATACTTCTCTCACTAAATCCCTGAAGATCTTGTTCATACTGTGTAAAGAAGTTACGTTGTAGGTATCTACAGAGATGTTGGAAAAGAAGTCAGTGCTTTAAGTTGAAAATTTTACATGACTTTGAAGGATTTCCCCTTCTTCTAGGTGATCAATGCCAAGTGAGTTTTAATGGTCTGAGCTGCTGTGATGCTCACTAAAGATTTAGGGCATGTTTTGTTCAGAGTTCAGGTTTCATCAGAGCACAAACATAAATATCTAACATTTCAGATCCTTAAAGTGTATAGTCTTAAATGTCAACATGGGTGTTGGACGGGACAGAGCACTTTTCAGAACCTAATCTTCATCTAGGTGATTTTGTGGGGTGGAACTGTGTGAAAATCTAGCCATTACTGGGGACAGGGCTTGGGAGAGTTCAGTTGCTGATGATGCCACAGAGTGGCAATGGCAGCTGCCCTCTCCTTTCCTCGTGCCTGAGGATATAAAGTTGCTCTTGCTTAGGACGAGCACAGGGGTGCTGTCTTCTTTTCTCTCTGAGATCCTCTCAACAGATTAAGAAATGAGGTTTCTGTCAGCAGTACTCAAGGTAATGTTTTCCAAATACTGATTATTTTAGCTTCCTTCAGTTCCTGTATGTGAGGAAAATAACCCAGTTTCTCCAGTAAAGGCATAGATACAGTGAGGTGGTGGGTAGGGGTCCTCGATACCTTTTGTACTCAGCATGCTGCTCAGATGAGTTGACTCGGTCTTCCAAAGACTCCTGCTCTCTGTGAAATGCATGGGGAACTGGAGCCCTTACATTTTGCCCGCTGAATTGCAAAGGCAGTTGCTGTGTAGTCAGTGTGAAAACCTCCCAACGTGAGTCTCTTGAGGCCTAGATAAAAATAGAACCCAGATCTCCAGGTTTCTAAACCCGCGCCTTCATTTTGAGACCAAGTGTTTGTAATCCTCCTAATCTGTACTGACTGGCCCTCAAAAGAGAGTATAAATCTTGGGATTAGTGAGAACTGATTTTAGTGTAAGTGGTTGGGTCCTTTGCTTTTTTGAGCATTTCCTGTTTAAAATGTATTTCACTGATATTTATTGGGGTATTTTTATTCGTGGCAGACAGCTATATCTGGATATATGATTTATTGTTTTGTATTACACTTTTGAGCTGATTTTTCATCATCTATATGTAAATAAATAGCGCTGCCAAAGTTGGGAATTGAACTCCCAAGGTTCGCCTAGCAGTCATGACCAGATGTATCCTCAGGTGAGTTGACTGAATCATTAAGACTAATGACTCGGCACTCTGTGCAGGATGGGAAGTTCACACTTACGGGAGATACAACCACCTCTTGTATCCTCTATAACCGCTCGTGGGCGTACATCGCCCAAGGTGGGTGTCCGTGAGTGAGAAAAGCTGTCTCTGCTCTGCTCACGATGATGTGTTTTGCTCTGCAAATGATGGACGAAGGATTTGAAGCTTGAAATTTTTCCCGAAATATTTCGTAATTCTCCAGACTGTGACATGAGGAAGTAGCCCCTACCATCCTCTGCTGTGGGTTCTGGGTTTCCACGTTTCATGCGTTATATGGTCGTATGACAAAGTGCTGGTTGCTACGCTGGTAACCTGGATGGGGTAGAGTTACAGCACAAGCCTTATGCTCAGCTAAACGTGTTGTTGAAAGTACCAGTTATAAATACATTTATTGGCATTGTTTGGTTGGTATCTTTTCTGTGTTTCAGCAGTTTGGCAGTAAGATGTGATTACTCTTAGGATTTAGTGGACTGCTGGAACAGTTGCAAACTGGTGCTGTGTGGTGAAACTGGACTGGTAACAGAGAAGGCCCTGTAGTGGGTGGCAGCTGGCGTATTACATTAGGAACAAAACAGGCGGTGATTCCTCATTCTGGAGAAGATTGCTTTAAAAAAAAACCCTATTAACTTAAAAATATAAGGTATGTGCTAAATCATAAAATTAAGAAAAAACCAGAGCTGAGTAGATGTGCACTCCGATGGAATGGACTAACAACATGTGGTAGCAAGCTGCAGAGCCTAAAATACAAGGGCATATTATTTTTTAGTTTGAGAATACTTGTATGATCAGAACTGTGTGATGAAGAGCTTTAACGTTTGCAGGTGGATGTTTAGCAGAGTGTATTTGCTGAAACATCTGTCCTTCACAGCAAAAAGCTCTTTTGTACCTTCTAAGCCCATGTGGCCTGACAGAGGTAGTTTTGTGTTGATGCTGAGGGATTGCATGCTTTCTGCGTTGTTCATGTTAACATTTTGATTATAGTGGTGAGTTACAGGGGATGAGCTGCAGAGACTGTCACGTTACACTGGAATGTACTAAGCCAGAGGAAGAAAAAGAGCATTTATCTAACTACAAAGCTTTGAGGCAAAGTGAATCGCATAAATACATAGCCTTTAAAGCAAACTTTCTACTCTGTGTTCTGATGGCATTGTCAGCCGATGGCCTAATCTTGGTGTCCTTCAGAGTTTTCTGTGTTTCACAGCAGCTGTGATCCAGGGAAGTCTATATGCAATACTAGGATGGGCTCAGTGATGATAAGGCGTGAACCCGTATGAGAGTTCAGTTTTCCCAATAATTCTGACATGTGTTGGGAAAATATACTTCATCCTAGAGACCACACAAATGGAAATTGTAAAGAAGAGAGAGGGGCCTAATCCTGCGTGGATTAAAGCACTTTGCATTATGACCAGCTCTGTTCTGCCACTTCACCACCACCAGGAGACAAAAGACAAGTGTTATGTCATTATTCTTTTCTGCCAAAACCACTTCAGACTAAGTGCACAGCTATACGTTAGGCTCAAGACTCCCACTTGATTTGGAATTTTTACACCTCAGTGCATCTATGTGCTGACTCTGTATCTGTGCTTGATGAAAATAGTTCCTGCTCTTTGCTGGACAGTGTGCAGAGCTGAATGATCTGCCTCTAAACACAGTTAATTCAGTGTTCCTTTATAAAGCAACGACAACAAGTAAAACCCCAGACCTATCTTTGGTTTTCAGTGATTGTGTAAAGCCTGAAATAAATCTTCAACCAGTCATACAGGGCAAACTCACCTTCCTTGAACTCACTTTTTAAGACTCGTCTACACCAGGGATCTCTGTTGCTCATTCCCTGCCCCTTCTGTGCATAGAAGTTTAATTGATCTCAACAGAATTCCTGTGCACTAGGCATCATCAGGATATACAGCAGAGGCCTGTGGTGCAGATAAGAGATGCGCAGCACTGATTGGAAAGAAAATATGCACCAGAAGATTGCTCACCAAGAACATGTAGTTAGCTTTTTACATGGATAGTGGCACTGAGCTGAATTTATGTACAGTGTAATTTATGTTTCATACCATTTTCAAGCTTCATCTGTGCCACTGTGAATGCTCCAGGTCCCACTCTGCTTCCTTCAGGTGTAGGCTCCCTGTTTAACAGTTGATGAAATAGATATCTGTGGCTATGAAGCATACACATATATAGTACAATGTATGAAGTTCGATGTGGAGGAGGAAAGGGGCATTATGTATATGTTTTAATAGTTACGAGAAGCATTTCTTTTCTGCAGGGACTATATTCTGAAGGTAGTATCAGGTGCTGGATTGACCTGCAGCTACTGTGTACTCTTGCGTTGTCCCAATAGTGCTGCATGGAAGCTTAGAGGATTAGCTTTGCGGCAGTGCAAGTAGGGAGACATTATTATAAGCATAAAAAAATAAGAATAGAGCTCTCTAGTTTGTAAACTGGAGAAGAATAAACGGCGCTCTGCTATTATTTCAGCCAAGTAGTTCCTCTCGTGCTCTGCCATGCCTGAAGTGTTTTGACCTGATTATTTTACCTTGGGGGGTCAAGTTTAGGAGAGCAGCCATTCTCCTTCCATCGTCATTGTCCATGTGCACAAAGCATTAATAAAGCAAGGTCAGAGGAGCTGTTAGGGATCTCTTCCTCTTTTGTTGCTAGTGTCCCACTCTTGTCTCATATGGACTTTAGCTCTCATTAGACTCCTTTTTTAATTTAAATTGTTTTTATCTCATGTTGCCAACAAATCAATCAGAGGAGCCATCCCTATGAATACAGAACATCCATGGAGGCCGACATTGATTTCTCCTCAGCTGCTTCTTATTATAAAGTTCCCTGGTGTGAGGAAGACGCTAAATAGAAGCTAATAGACGTTACTTCTCACATGCATTTTCACATTCTGACAAATACAGTTTCGGGATTTTTTTTTTTTTCATTAAGACTTTAGCTGTTCTTTCTTGAAAAAGGTTAAAAATACATTCCTCCTAGTCTTTTTTCTAATGCTGGAGAGTAGAAACTTGTACAGGTGTTGGGAGTCATTATTCACTCTGAGAGTGTGGTTGCCTTGCAATCATCACTTGCATGGTAGAAATATTTATATTTCATGCTGTGTTAATTGGTGCTACTAGTAAAGTCTGGAAGACAGGTATTTCTCAGCTACCAAGAAGTCACTTGCTAGCCAGTTTGATTAGTAAAGAGATTGAAAGCTAGCCAAATTATTTTAATAGGATTTCTAGCTTTTCCAGAAAAAAAGAAAAAGATTGCAGAAACAAAAATAGACCACTTAGAAACCTGCCACTTTCCCCTATTAACACCTTGCTGCCTGTTGTGCAGAAATGTGTGAACTATCATGAGATCAATGGCCAGTGGTGTGAAGGGCAGCTGCGTGAAGATAAGGAAACCCAGGAGATAAGTTAAGCAGGCTTGAGGTTACCTTGTCCACAATGAAGGTGGACTACTCCTCTTATGTGATTGTAAAAAGGTGTCCCAAGTCGAATTTCAAAAAAGCCAGCTTACCCCTTTCCCCAAGGAGCACTCCTTGTGGTTGGATGTTCTGCATACAGTGATTGTTACCAGTGGTTGTAGTGGTTAAGCATCTCCTTCCACTCTCAGAGTTACACTTTGCTCTCACCTCTTCTGACACCTGGGTGCCAGAGATCCCCATCATGACAGAAGAGCCCCAATGGGTGCTGCTGTCCCTCCTAGTTCAAAGTTTATGGAAATAGGATAAAAACCCCTCTCCTCCCTGGAGAAGAGCTGTTGTCTCACAGCCTCTGCCCACTGCAGCTGAAATTCTTGCTGCGACTTCCTCTCCAGCTTCTCCTTTAATTCAAAGAAGGGTCAGAGTAGGCTTGTGAATTCATCAGGAGCATGTGAAGACAGCTTTCAAACAGTTTCCTTCACTTTTGTTCCTCTCTCGTGCTGAAAGTAATTGGTTGTGTTGGTTAGACAACATGATCATGCCTTCTGGGACTAAAAATCTGTTCGGAAGTTTTTTAAGTTTTTGTCTTTTTTACTTTTTTTATCCCACCTTAATGCTATCAAGTGGCTACTTCTCTAAACAGGCTGTATGTAGGCTGTTGGCTTCTTTTAATGCCCATATACATTGGTTTGTCGTGATTAAGTCAACCTAAGCATTCTTCTGAAGCCTACAGCTTTAGAATTTAAACGTAAATTGCTTCTAGGAGAAACAAATCAAACTTGCATTGCAGACCTTCCAAAGTACATTAATATACATTAACCTGAAAGTTCTTGGAGGAATAAAATGAGAACTTCAGCAGTGCTTCTTTCAGCACTGCCATATCTAGATGCATTTAAATTCATTTTGATTTTGAATTTAGTTTCTTTCCAAGTTCCAGACCAGACCAGCAGTCATCTGTATTTCTCAGCATTTTTAGTGAAAGCATCTGCTGTGCTGGACTGATGAGATATAAGAATAAGTGAATGGCTAAGAGAAGTAAGGGACTGACTATTCTGAAGAAGACAAGAACTGGGCCTGGGATGTGGATCAAATGTGAATGCCGTCTCTAGGTAGAGCAAATTGGGTGATGGTGATTTCTGTCATTATTTTTTCTTTCACCCATTCATATGGCGAGGACAGTTTTCACAGACAAGTCAAAAAGAGAGGGATACTGGAGTCTTAATCAGACTCTTTATTGTTAGATTCCCTTTTTTGTTTTGCACAACAAAAAAGGCTGAAAGGAATCCTTCACTCTGAGCTCTCATTCACATTCGTCCATCACTGTGTCAGAGATGAGACCTGTTAAGCTAAAGGATAAATGAATCTAAAAGTAACATAACCCAAACAAAGAAGAAAATGCCCTTGTGCATAAGCAGCTTCACTTGATAATGAAGAAAGCTGGTACAGATACATACACACTCTCTCACCAACACACAGATGCGCACGTGCGCGCACAAACACATACATTTAATGTATGAGATGAAGGTTCATTTTCCTTTTGGCTGTGGAAAGTGAATTCTATTTACAGTAGGGCCACTTTACATAATACTGGCAGCATAAGGTGCCCTTTGCATTGATATAAATCAATGACATCAACTCCTGCCATGTCATTAGCACACAGCCAACAAACTCAGATTTTCTTAATCACAATCACTATCTTCCATATGTGAAGCACTATTGCCTACTTTCTTAGCTGATTTTATGATTTAGCTGTCCTTTTCTCTTCCTATTTTTAACATGATCCGTATATTATATTAAGTATATTGCTGCGTTTATAGTGTTGACAGCCAGAAAGATTAGAAAAGATCAAATCTCATTCCATTTCGGTAAGCACCTCTGTGAGTAGTAATTCTAGTCTTCAGGCTCAAGAGACTGAATTTAGGCACCAGAAGCTGAATGTAGAAGCTTACATTGCACTACATCATCTAGTCTGCTCTCACAGTTAACAGAAAGAAATAGGCATTTTCAATTCCTGTTTCATCTTGTCCTAAATTTGGTTATGTGTCTGAAGTCATAAGTCTGCTCTTTTATTTCTCAATCGATTATAGAGGAATCCCAGGAGGACCAGCTGGTATCTAGAGTTCTGTAATGCCCATAGCTGTTTTAAGGTGAAACAAATTCGCTACAAAAGTAGTTCAGTACCACCAGGAGGTCTTGCTTAGTAACCACAGAGCTGATGTCAAAGGGCGTCTTCATTCTTGGTGTGGCTCCACCATTTGCTCTGTGCATGCTTAGTTCCTTCTGCTGTATTTTCCATGCCTCTGGAGTAAGGACACCTACCCTAAGAAGATTTTTCGCCCAGGAAGTATGTGCATAAACTTTATAGGAAACGTGGTATTACTAGATGCAAAATACAAGTTGTCCCTAGTGAAACCAGTTTAGTTTGCTTTATTTAGGCAGGCTCCAGCAGAAGCAGGTAGCCATCATCTCTGTAGCATTAGGTGCTGCTTGGAGAAATCATCTTGAGAAACCTCCCCTATGCAGTCTACTTCACAGAAAACGAACTCATTGATTGCACCTGCAGTAAGTATTGGGCTGGTGGTCTAAGCGTGTTTCTCTTCAGCAAAAATCTGGTTCTGATTGCAGAGAGCAAGGGGAACAGCAGCACTGTTTTTTTCAGGTGTCTTAAAAAGTCACTTGGAAAGGTGCTAACCTGTCAGCGAGACAGAAAAGTAACTTGCTCAGTGTTAAGGCTAAATAATGCATGCAGCAGAATATGAGAAATTACTTGAACTGTGGATGGCACGGCACAATCTCTTATTATGGGCTTAGCTGTAATGACTCTCCGTTACAGTTCATTTTGGCAGAGAGATGAGCCTCCCCCATTTCCTCCCTCAGAAAGCCAGTGTGCAGACGAGCATGCTGAGCATGGTCTTGTATCACAAGTTACAGTAAAATATGCGATAACACAGCATGCTTGGCTTGAGGATGGTAGTGTTTCAGCAATAAACATTATTTACTTTGTGCAGCGAACAAAAAAACCTTGGACCAAGTTGTAATGTAGCACTCTGGTAATAGTGATTGATTCACCAGATGTCTTACTGTAGGTAGTGCCTGTATCAAATCAGTAACTACTGGGTTAGCACACTTATAAAAGGCGGAGTAAACAGTGATGTATATCGAGGTTATTATTACATATGCAAGTTTTCTTTACTTCAGTAGAGAACCAAAAAAGTATGTAGCAGCATGGCTTAAAACTCGAAACACAAGAACAGCTATCAATCAGCCTCATTTTTAAAGAAACTGATCTTTGAACTAGCAAAAGATAAAACACTACATTAAATGTATGGCCTTCAGAGAAATCTGGATCTAGCTGAGCCTCATCATTCTCTCACAGTTCCCAAATGCATGCTACGAGCAGAAGTAAACACCTAGGCAGAATTTCTTGGTGTTAATATCTTTGCAAATTTAGCAGTCGTGCAGCAGTGTGTTAAGCTGTGTCAATTTAGAGGAGTTAACAAAAAAAGAGCAAGAAATGTTTATATGGAATATGTGTTATTTTCAATTCATCTATGTGCAAATGTGCTATTCAAAGGCTGTACGTGTTCCTCATTATATTGTCTCCCTAATTTAGATCATGTACACTTTGTGGCATAGATATTATCTTGGCATTTTCCAAGGCAGTACGCATGCACTGCTGCCACCACTTCTAGTAATAATCACTTACTGAGTCTTTTCTTATTTCTGTGATTCTTACACATGTACAGATGTGACACAATTAGTAGCTGTCTGCTGAATCATTCTGAATGTTCTTGTTGTTAGGATATATGGATGTAGGATTTAAGTCCTTGAACATGTGTACAGTATTTTGCGTTTGTTGTTTGCAGAGCAACATGGGGAATGGCAGACAGTTCTTTGTTCAAGTTAGATGTTAGAGTTAGTTCTAAAGTGCCAAAAAATGGAAATACCATTCTGTGAAATGTTTCATAACTTACCAATTTTGTTTCATAAGGTGAGTTAAAACACATTTTCAGTGTTTTCATATCCAAGAAACTCTAAATCACAATATGTGTCAGATACGTAAAAACGAAATGTTTTAATGAAAACACTGGAAATAACTAAAAGAAATACCGTAGGTGAAAATGGTGAGAAAATAGGACTTGCAAAGAAAATGTTGACAACAGCAATGTTAAACTCCAGCTTCTTTGATCTAGTTTTCATTTTGTCACTCAAAGCAGGAGAGTTGGAGTCAAAGTTAGATATCGCTAGACAAGGGTACACGTTATACAACTCAGAAAGAGTGACAACCTCTGAAAGAAGTGCTGATTTTTTCCATTTAAAATTGAGAAGGCAACTTTTAAGTTGAAATAACAAAGACAACTGAGAACAAGGACGGAAACTTTGAAAACAAACAGAAAACTTGGAACCAGACAAAAATGTCGTATTTTATTTTATTGCCAAGTATTTATTTTTCTGTTCAAATTGATGTAATTTCATAGGATTTCTCTCCTGAATGAAAAGCAAAAAAAAAGTTCCTACATTATGACCAAGCAGTGAAACCTCAGATATTTCAGTGGTGCTGCACGTGAGTTTGAACTGAGTTTCATTTGAGCTGTAACACCTTTTTCTTGGTCCATCTCTACCGTAAAATGTGCAATCTTTTTCTTTTCTGTGCTGTATGTATCTGGAATGCAGAAGCATCTGCAAGTCCCCATCACAGTTCTCCTGGTCCATCTTTAAAACTCTATTTGCAGTGACGCTACCAGAAAAGTTACATGAGTTATATTATTTGTGCATAAAGAACAAGGCCAGATATTGTCTTATGTTTCTGTTGTTTCTTGTTTCGTACTGCAGTAGTAAACAGTTTGTTTGTTGGTTGTAGGGAACCTAATACAATAGACTCCCTGTGTTCCAGTAATTTGAACCCATAATAATGGTGAGGGTGATGATAGGATGTTCAGCACAGTATGCCATAGTATTATAGGAATAAAATGATCCATTTATGCCTTTAGGATTTTGGGGGGGGGGGGGGGGGTTTTTTTTTGT